>FIZR01015133.1:0-29963 GCA_900060175.1 Ferrisia virgata
AAAAAAAAAAAAAAAAAAAAAAAAAAAAAAGGAAATGAACAAAACAAACAAAACCAAACATAAGGCACGTAATGCTTAATAAATACATAAATATATAACAATAACAACAACATCAACAATTCAATAACATGTACAAAATACTCAAAATTGAATAAGCTTATGGTTAACATTTTATCTTTCGGTTTTCATATAAGTTTTTTTTTTAATTATTTGGACTAAATAGAAAAAAGGTTACTTATGTTTGTTTTTAAGTAGGTATGTTATAATTATATCGTGTAGTTTTTTGTTTTGTATATATTTGAAAGACGACTTTGCGTTACGTATATAATCTCTTTATTTTTTTTCTTCTTCGATAGCAAGCGTTAGAAACGGAATCGCGTTTAGAAAGGAAATTGTTTAAAATTTTTCATATTAGGTAATTTACTTAGATGCCGTTAAAATTCTTAAAGTTTAATACTAACAATTACTTGGCAGGATAAATGGTTCAATACGGCATGTGTCGCCTATCCTTCGTAAAATTTACAAAATAATATAACATGAATAAATGTAGTAACAGGAGTACTATTTATATACAAACGAATACTAATGTACAACGAACGGTACAAGTAGGTATAAATAAATTACAAAATTTAAGCTGTACAAATTAATTATGAATTTATACACGTGCGGCGGATATAAATTAAAAATATAGCAGTTCGAAAATTACTTCGGATTTTTGAATAGGTACCTATTTTTGTTTTATACAAATTTCGACACATCTACGTCTAGGTGGCGATTGATTCCGTTAAAAATTCATCTCACGAATAAGGTATTATTTTTCGTGCTATAATGCGTTTTTATTCGTGTGTGAATTTTTCGAGGTAGATGTTCAGTATGTATTTCATATCGCCAGTGATGGAAGAAAATAATAAAAAGAAAAACAAAACACAACACGTTATCGAATAGTACCTATTTTTTTTTTTAAAGGGTTTTCCTCGTGATACATTATCTTATTTTTAATCACTAAATATAGTATCTATAATCTCGCCTCGTTAATAAGCTCATCGAATATACTTAACTAATCTATATTATCGCCGAATAAAATTTCATCTCAGGTTTAATGCCTATTTCTATAAAATTATAATTACTATTACTTGTACCAAAACATAGGCAGATTCTTATTCGTAATTTTCCATGCTATTGACTCTAACGCGCATATGTAAACTTTCTACACAATTTTTACACCAAATTGTCGGTGAAGATTTTTCAATATTGTTTGTTTGTTTTTTTTTTTTTTTTTTAATAAATTCGATCGAAAATACTTAAATGAGTTATTTTAAACTTTTTATTATGAGTTAATCGATTGAAATAGTCGCGATAAAAATAAATATTTAGTTCTTTATAGCAAATGGTTATCAATTTTTGGGGTAGATTTTTCCTGATTGAAAACAAAATAGTTGAATTAGTTTTTTTCCAAGCTACATTCTTGACCGAACGCTCTACCGTATTTTTTCAAAAGCACAGTAACAGGGATAAACATATTTTTCAATGATATTTTCACAACAATAGAAAAACAATTACAAAATTTTTAATCAAAAAAAGGCAGTTGTGGAGGAGGTTACTCACTTCAGCCTCCATCAGGAATGAATTTATTGAAAAAAAAATAAAAAAAAATAGAAGGCTTCAGTTTGAGTAGTTGAAAAATGCCAGTTTTGGATACATTTTTGGGTTGCATATCGCTAATTTGAAGGACCATTAATCAACATGTAAGTTTGATTACAAACCTTGAGCTTGGAATGGAAAGAACACATAGTCATGTATAATTGGTCGCACATAACCAATGTTTTCAAGGGACACGTACATGTGTGCCTGGTAGTATACCCCAGCTTTGTTGGGCTCTAGCATATGTATAGCTGATTGCCTACTCAACTTTAGAAAAGGCATATACTTTGTATGGCTATTTGCATACCTTGATACAGTATCTACCATAAGATGGCATATGCAACCAGTCATACATATACTGGCCTCTATAAAAAGGAAGGTATGTAACCGATCATACGCATGCGTTTGTACGTTCCAATGCCTTCCAAAGTTGAGAAATAGTTGGAAAACTGCCAAGGATGGAAAAACGAAGAACTGAGAACCAAAAGCATAAAGAACATGAGATTTTAGAGAACAACAATGAAAAAAGAACAACAACGTTGAGTAATTAAAGAACGAAAACAAAAACTAGAACAATGAAAACAATTTTATCATTTTTGAAGAATAAGAAAAAACCCTGAAAATTCATTTGAATAAACAAGAACAAGAATGAAAACAATTATTTTACGCTGTTTTTCCATTTTTCTTTTCTTCTTTTTTTTTTTTGAATTTCAGCAAATATTTCCTCGATTTGTTGTAAAAATAGACACTGAAACACTAAGATGAAAATCTTCTGCTTTAGGGGTAAAGGGATTACGGTTTTAGCTCTAGAGTTCCACTTGTTTTTCCCTGCAGAGGCGATGTTCCTTAATTCTGGCTTATGGCTCAACAGTAATTGGTCAGAAGCAGGGATGGAACAACAACAAAGAACCGAGAACCAAAAATGTAAAGAACATGCGATTTCAGAGAACAAGAACAAAAAAACAAAAACAAAGGCGAGAGATTGAAGAACAAGACAAAAAATGAGAACAATGAAAGCAATTTTATCATTTTTAAAGAACAAGAAAAAACCTTGAAAATTCATTTAAAAGAACAAGAATAAGAACAAAAACAACTATTTTTCGTTCTTTTTTACATCTTTTTCATTGATTTGATGACTTCTAGTCAAATTTTCAAAAATCTTGGGAATCGAGTTGATGAGTAAAAACTAACAAGAACGAGAATGGAGACCCAACAAAATCGAATAAAGAACAAGAACAATATTTCAAAAACCATGAAAAACAATAACAAAACGAAAACAAATTTCACAAATCCTCAATAAAAAAATGAAAATTAAATTAAGAACAAAAATGAGAACCAAAATTCACTCGTTCTTGCATCTCTGGTCAGAAGTAATTTTTTCTACAGATTGGAGCTCTGTTAATTCAGTTCATTGGATACAAGTTATTTTTAGAAACCTGAAAGGATCGATGTCTGAGATCTTGAAAAATCACAGAATCACCGACAAGTTTTACAGGAATTAGTGAATAGCGCTCCTAACGGAGAAGTCTTGAGTAACTGTGAACGAAAAATTTCAGTAATCCCCTTATCACCAAATCCGCTGATTTCCACCTCTGATGTTTTAGTATCTGTAGTTGTAATTTAAGCACATTTTAGTGATTTTTTCCGAAGGTTTACTCCCGTTTTCATTAATTTTTTCATTGATTTGGCGACATTTAGTCGAATTCTCAAAAATTTAGGGTTTGTGTTGAGGAGCAAAAACTAACAAAAACGGGTTTTGATTCCTGGAACAAGAACTAAAACCGAAATTCACTTGTTCTTTCATCCCTGGAAACCAAACGTACATGTAGGTTAGCACGCCTTTGAATTATAAATATGTAAACAGGAAAAATACCAAGAACCTGCTTTTTGTATCTACTAGTTAACCACCCAAGCTCGTTCTAATCTTTTCTTTTTATTGATTAAAACGAGTAATGATTTTTGGGGTTCAAAGAATGTAAAACAAGATTTTGTAAAATTACCCTGCTTTACTGTAGATGAGATATCCACCAATATTTTAACTTATGTATAAATATTTTTTTGGTGCCTAATTAAATCATTCGTAAGATGAAAGCAATTCAATGAATCACTATTCCTCGTACCAATTAACGATGCAATTACGTTAGTAAATTTTTGATTTCAATAAGTTATTCAAGAACGTTTAAATAAATAAATTATTAATAAAATCATTCAGGTAAGTATTTCTCGGGTCGAGATGATCACTTAATACGGACTTAGAAGTTAGAATTATCATTTCATAATAAAAATTGCTGAACTTGAGCAAAAAATTGTACAAAAATATTCTTCTTGGTAGGATGGATTTTTGATGAAATGTAAAATCCCATTTTCAAAATTATCAACTTCGAACAATCAAATGGTTTTAAATAAAATTTTAAATTTTAAATAGCTAACGCCATACATTTAAAACAAGATATAGAAAGTAATACAAAATCAACACAATGTTTTGAAAAAAAAAATCTCGTTTATAAGTTATTCATATCACTTGCACTGACGCCTAAATCACTTCGCTTATGCTTAAAACTCGCTAAAGCACAGCGGTCTCAACTGGTAACAAATCACCGCCAGCACAAGGAAAACCCATATAGTTATAAATTTGTCGTGACTAGAACAATTATGAAAAACTTACGTTTGTGGAGAGAAAAAAAATTATATCCATGTACAAGCCGCCTTACATTACAATTCAACGCTTAAAAAAAATTAACAATTAATTTAATAAAAAAAAAAAAAAAAAAAGAAAGAAAAGAAGGGTTAAATACTGAAAAATAAATAACATTTTGAGAAGCATTTTAAATACGCTATTATAGGTACTTGACTAGATGTAAAAAAATAACCATTTTTTTCTTTCATTAGAAAAAAAAAAGAAACTGAATTTGGAATAACAATTTTGTCATTAAATGTTTAATTAATTACACAAGTAGGTAATTAATAAAGGAGAGTAGAACAATAACAATTACATTACACGATAATGATAACTTTTATAAAAATAACAATAATATAAACGAAAAAATATACGTAATGATAGTAAAAATGAAATTACTCTAAACACGTAATTATATTTTGTATGTTAATGTTATGTATAAACGAATGATGAAAAATATTAAAAATGAAATTTTTTACTTCCGATAATGATTCGATAAGGTTTTCTCCTCTCTGCTTTTTTTTTTTTTTTTTTTTTAATAAATAAATTCAAGTACACATACAATGAAAATTAAAAATAATACTTTGGCAGTGCAGCATCTCGTAGTCTTGTGTACATCATTGTTGGATTTTTAAAATAAAATTCCCCATGTAAGGTACGTCGAATATTACACCTACGTACAGATTTCTTTCGTTCATCTTTAACAACGATACATATATATTTTAAATGCCATTAAAAGAGGTTTTTGGTGTTAAATCTTTTCATATACTCGCCAAATTGTGCAAATTTTTTCGATAATCGTTCGAATGAAAGTTTTACACACGTTTTGAAAGTTAAAAAAAAAAAAAAAAAAAAAAAAAAAAAAAAAAAAAAAGAAAAAACAAACCAGCATCATAGTAGGTTGGTATTTATTAACTGTTCGACGCGTCGAACGTCGTCTTAAAACCCGAATACCTAAAACTCGAAAGTTATTAGTAAAATTATCACAATTATTCATGTGAATATTTTCATCGAAACGAATCAGTGTTACTCTCTTATGTACTGTGAATTTTTTTTCCCTTCTCTGCATCAATCATCTTCAAACCATATAACTTGGACGAATCACATCATCGACCTTTGCTAAAAATTTATACCGGCTTCGAAATTCTCACTCTGATTCCAACATCAGTAATTAAAATTGCACCGCTTTAATAAAAAAACAAACAAACAAAAAAAAAGCCTGTATCTATGAAGCTGCTGGTTTTACGTAGAGTATTAAGGGGAATAACCGCGTTAAAACGAACTATTTTAAACAAAAAATAAGTATCTAGGCAGTCGAAAAATAATACGGGACCCCCCTTTTTTTTTTGTTGTTTTTAAACATCGAAATTATAACGCTTAACATATTAAACGTAATAGGCTTGTATGAATAAAATTGAGCAATTATAAAGTATCAACTTATATAATAAGATTTTTTTTACCATAATGGCGCGCGCGTATATGAAATTTAAAAAAAAAACAAAGAGAAAACAGAGGAGGGGGTACATTATAAAGATGAACTGCCAACTCGAATTTTATTCATACTCCCCACGCTAATTACACGAAAAATATACAATGATATAAGCACTCATACGTAAACGATGGTGTTCGAGTCCGCTAAAATGAATGAATGGAAAAAAAAACTAAACTCTACATTATTTACAAATAAATACATTTAAAAGGTAACATTAAAATAGAAGAAAATTAAAATATTTGTAGGAAAAAAGAATCGAAGTTATAAATAAGAAATGCCTGTACTTAAAATTTACACTATTAAGTAAAATTGTAAATGTAATACAAAGAGAAATACTTAAAAAGAAATATTAATAAAGGAAGATTATAACTAAAACGAAAAGAAAGAAAGAAAGAAAAAAAAAGGTAAAGAAAGAGAAATGAAACAACGAAACGAGAGAAAGAAAAAAAATTACAAGTGAATACACGATCGCAAATATAATACGTATAACCCCTCTACGTCTAGTTTTAAAATGCTTAAAATGCTTAAACTTTACCATGGCACTAATTAATTCATTTTGTTTTTTAATTTAATGGTTACTAAACTCGCTTTTTGTTTAAAATTAGGTAAATTTTTTTTTTTGGGTTTTGGTTTTAAAAAAAAATTTCAAATCACTCCCAAATGGCAACATCGCTCGCTTACGTTCGATGCGTCCGTGCGCGTAAAAAAAATAATAATTCCGAGACGCGCAATCGAAGGCTTTGGAAAATATGTGTGATGAAAGTACATGTACATATACATACGATTTATAAATGGTAAGTAATGAGAATGTATATTATACAGCTGTTTCTGTATGACTGTGTGATGAAAGTCTTTCTACATCTAATTCTGGAATCATCAGCTCTGAGTCTTGTACGTTATCAACGTAGTCGAGCGAAGACGTTTGCGAGAGTCGTTTGCTCAACGATGTCTGCTTCCTTAAAACTTCGGCCAACGATTCACCGTAACGAGCATCTAAGCCTTGGCGAAATGCATTAACCACACGAATCTAAGATGGGAAAAAAATTTAAACGTTAGTTGAACCGAACATCTTTGACAAAGCGGTGCGTATATAAGTAGAGGTATATTTTATTGAACTAAAGAGGTGATGTTGAATCGCAGGACAGGAGATAACGTATATGAGATGAAGCAATATACATAGTATGTATACATACGAAGTGATTCTAAAAAAAAAAATTTCAGCCCAAATACCAGTTACCCAATATGTAGGCAACTTATTCGACACCGATGTACGGCTAATTGTAACGTTTAGTGCCGAAGGAGTCGAATTTTAATTCGTTTGCGAGTTTTCTAATCGTAAATTTAAAGCTTTTGATGAGTAGGCGATTAGTGATAGAGTGTGGGGAGAGAAGTTGAGGATTTTTAATGGGATACAAATGAATTGAAAATATTTTTACAGTACCTGTATCGTCTGGAATCAGATGCGTATGTGGTAATGCAGCAACCCAACCTATATTTCATTTAATGTAAATAGGTAGGTAATTATAAGTAATTGACTCCTTGCAGAGATGATATTATATAACGGTTTAGAATACAACTTTTCGAATGCTGATCTAATATTTTCTTGAATTTTCATGTGCAAGTTATTCATCGTATTTTGAAAATTTTGAAAATAATACTGATCTGATCACGACCGTTCTCAGTTATAGCTTTTTAAAGATTAAGACAGATTTTTTTCCCTGGACAATTCAATTACCTAAACGCAGGAAAATAGAGGTTTACCGAGCTCTTGGTATAAAGGAGCAAAATTCTTCTAAAGACTGTTTTTATCAGTCAGTTTGTCAAAGATATGATGCAGAAAATTGATCAAATATCACGAAAAAGTGTGAAAAATTAGGTGAAAATTGACCTAACGTATGAAAAAAAAATTAATAACAATCATTGAAAATAGGGTAAAATTTTGACAAAAATGGGTTAAAAATATAGAAAATTGATCAAAAATTACGAAATCATGTTAAAAAACAGGGGAATGAGTAAAAATCGTTGAAAATTACAGAAAATTGGATAAAAACTTGACAAAAATTTTAAAAAAATCGAGACAAAACATTGAAAAATGTATAAAAATTGATCTACAAAATGCAAAAAAGGTCAGCAAATTGATTGAAATAATGTTGAAAAGTAACTGAATATGTAAACATATTGACAGAAAGTGCAAAAATCATCATAATCATCTATCATTACAAGTTTTTCATCAAAAACTTCAAATTGATTCTTTTTTATTTTTTAAAGTTTTTTATTTTGAATTTAAAAATTTTTTTCAGCTATTCAATTTTTATTTTTCAATTTTTTTATTTTTTTATTTTTTGTTTTTTGTTTTTCAATATTTCAATTTTTTCTGCATTTTAATTTTTTCCATTTTCTTATTTTTTTTCTTTTTTCAATATTTTAATTTCTTATTCAATTTTTTTATTTTTAATTTTGTTTTTAAATTTTTCAATTGTTTCTATATTTTAATTTTTTTCTTTTTTTTAATTCATAAAATTTTTTTACATTTTTATTTTTAATTCAACTTTTTTCCATTTTTTATTCATTAATTTAATAATTTTTTATTTTTTTTTAAATAAGCATATCCACGTCAACGCTTTAACATGAAGTGCAAAAATCATTTATAATCATCTTTCATCGCGAGTTTTGATCGAAAACTTCAAAATCAGAAATCAAATGATTCCCAGCTTTAAGACATATCCATCTGAAAATCACAAAGAATGGACGAAAATTATGTGGAAATTGATCTGTAATATGAAAAAATTGTTGAAAAACGAAAATCGGTGAAAGTTGGGTAAAAATTTGACATAAATGGGTTAAAACTGCAGAAAATTGGTCAAAAATCACGAAAAATGGTGGGAAATTTTTTGAAAAGTAACATAAAATATGAAATACATGTTAAAAAAAACTTTTGCGATCAAAACGTCCATTAGAGACCGACATATTATTTTTCGAAATCCCAAAAATTTTCACCTAATTTTTAGTAATACTTCAAAATTTTTGGTAGAGTTTCACTTGTTTTTCAGCACCTTCAATAACGATTTTTGATGAATTTTTTCCATTTTCACCCACTTTTGTTAAATTTTTACCCAATTTTTAACGATTTTTGGTCAATTATCTCACATCTTACAACATTATTCTGTGGCTCTTGATCAATTTTCTTTATTTTTAACTAATCTTTGTCAGAGACATACCCAATTTTATGTGATTTTTGGCTATTTTTTACTTATTATTAAACATTATATTGTGAAATTTGAACAATTTTCTGCATTTTTTTTTACGTGTTTCTGTCATTTTTTCACCTGTTTTTCAATGTTTTTTAAATATTTTTTTCATATTTTTGTCGAATTTTTACCCAATTTTCAACGATTTTCATTTTTTAACAATTTTTTTCATATCCCAGGTCAATTTTCACATAGTTTTTCACAGTTTTTTGTGATTTTCACGCGGATATGTTTCAAAGTTGAGGATCATTTAGTGAAAGTATGACACATGATTTCTGATTAGAAGTTTTTGATCAAAATTTGCGATGAAAGATGATTATGAAGGATTTTTGCACTCGATGTTTAACTCCTGACGTGGATATATCTATTTTAAAAAAATGAAAAAAATTGAAGAATTGAAAAACATAAAAGAGAAAAATAAAAAAATTGAAAAATAAGAATTAAATAGTTGAAAAAATTGAAAAAAGTAAAAATAAAAAACATTAAAAAAAATAAAAAGTTGAAAAAATAAAAAATTAAATTTTAAGTTTTTTATCAATAACTTATGATGATAAATGATTGTATATAGTTTTTAATGTCAAAATGGAGTGAAGAGAAGAGTAAATGTTTTTGATCAGAAACTCTCGATGACAGATGATTATGAATGATTTTTGCACTTTCTGTTAAAATGTTGATTTATTTTTGTTACTTTTCATTTTTTTTCAACATTATTTTGATCAATTTTCGGCACTATTTTACCCATTTTTGTCAATTTTTTACTCAATTTTCAATGTTTGCAACAAATTTTTCATTGGGGGACTATTTTCATGTATTCCTCATCATTTTTTCGTCATTTTTGATAAATTTTCTTCATTCCTAATCCATTTTTGTCAACTTTTTTCATATTTTAGATTAATCTTCAGCTATTTTCCAAAATGTTTTCGAGCTTTATGACCAATTTTCTATATTTTTTACGTGTTTCTGTCAATTTTTTCGATGATTTTCAACGCTGCGAATTTTTGAAAGTTGAGAACTTATATCGCGCGAAAAGTGCTAACGGAGATAGTTTGACCTGCTGAACCCGAATCTATTGCTAGTTTTTTGTACGACGATCTCTAATTAGTAGAAAATGTATAAATAAGATTTCCAATCTTTACTTCTGCGCATTTATTCATCCTAATTAAAATTACAAAAATTACGATAAAGAAATGAAATAAAGTGATACTCGAACAAGTGGTACACAAATAGGTATTTTGGGAAACCAATTTTCTTGAAAATCTAAACATTTTCTGTGAATTCAGGTAGGTCTCAAAAAAATACTCGTTATTTGTGTGAGTCGTCTCTCTCGCTTGTAGGCCAAATCAGAGACAACAAATTTTTAACACGTTCATTTTTGCCCTCTTATATCAATCACCATATCCATCAACTTTGAAAGAGAAAGAGAAGAAAAACCAAAATCGGTGTACCTCCAACTCTAAAACTTCCTCATGATGATTTTCAAAGTGCACCAACTCAGCGTGTTAAACACAGCACCACATTACATGAAAATTTAAACAGCAGTAACACGCACATACAGCTTGATGATTTTTACAAAATAGCGCGAATATGTTTTTTGCCTGCTTTCAAAATTGTAGGGTGTCTGAAATTGATACGTTTTCACGTGTTAAAAATTTTTTAATTTTAAAGTCAAGCCAAATTTCCCAAAGAAAATTGCTCCTTCTAATCAAGAGATTGGTACATATTTGATTTGAATAGTACGGTTACGGGGTAGAATATTAGTAAATTTAATTTAAATACTCGATGCAAGTAACAAATCTAAAAACGATTGGAAGAGCAAGAGGGGGATTTTTTCACACCTTCAAATCTCTATGACGCTCATTTGGTTCCCAGACACTTTTCCAAATCAAAGTTTTCAGTTATTTCAATTTCCAAAAATTTTCCTCAAGGTAAAAATGTACCTACTAGTAATTTTGTGTCAGATACACAGCCCACCTTTATTCGTGTTGCCAGACGAATAGATTTTTGGACATCATTTCCTTGCTGGCGTATGATTTTACTGAAAATGATAAACTTAGAGGTTAAAAATCGTATTCTTAAGGTTGCTACATTAACCAGTGACACAGTCTTCGTCTATCATTTGTACTTGTAATTTTTCATCAAAAAATATCAGAAAGGCGATTAAGGAAGTAGGAATTTTACGTTCAACATCAATAGGTAGTAAATAAAGCATGAAATGAAAGAATTAAATAAATAAGTAGGTATACTAATTTTTTGCACTTCATGGTTGGAAATTTTTTTTTTTTGAACCAATTGTGAGATTTTTTTTTCGTTTAATTTTTTCACCTCCTGATTTTTTAAATAGATAGATATTGGTAGGAGGTATCTACACCGAATATTATCAAATAATAATAATAATATCCATAAAATGAAGTGCAAAAAATACTACTTAAATGTATAACTTAATCAAAATACCAACACGATAGTCGAACTGATTTTCTCAAAAATGAATTAATAATCAATTCGGCAATCATTTTAATCAGAAGTAGGTATTAGGTAAATGGTTAGTACGCAACAAAACAAAATACCACACAATAATAAGACTTTTATCATGCACAGATCTACCAATAATACTTTGTCATCAATTCTGTCAAGTGCTTTTACACCTCCACCTGTCCAGTTAATTACCTTTTATTACTAAAGCCAGTTAACCGATATATATATTTATATGTATAAACACAAAAGCATACCTACGGACGCTGAAAAAGCGAATCTACACTTATCCTTTTTGCCTCTTATTTTCTTTCCATTTGGTTTCTGTTTTCTTTCATTCTAAAACAACATTCTAACACGATGTTGGAATCGTTGTAAAGTTTCACGTCGTCGATCTCACCACAATAATACATACGTACATGTTTGAAAGGTAAGTGAAGTACACCTACGTACATAGGTTTAGGTACATAATATAAGCAGCATCCTTATTATACAATAAGCATGAAGCGTGATAGTCGAAGCTGTGTGTGCTGTGAGTGAGTGTGTAGGTTGATGAAACAGCGTGTTTGTGAAGTTGGCCAATATAATCCTACCGAAAAGGAGGATCCGCTCGTTCTATCCTTTTTTCAATAGGGCACTCATACGTGTCATGTTGTCGGTATTTTTTTTTTGCTGTTTTTGTTGTTTTTTTCTTTTTGTTTCGAATGTCTTTCAGTACATAGATTACCTTATTATATACAAGTACTGAATTAAATTTATACACTTACCATTTCGCAGAGGTATTTATGGTGTTTGTACTTTCAACACACCTATGGGAGAAACATACGAATTAAGCGAAGAAGCATCTTAATGCTCAGTTAATACGTTACAGGAACTCATCTACTTAAAAGAAAAAAAAAATACGTTGTTCGCTCACCACTAAAATTCTACATAGATTACCGATATATAATAATTTAGAGGTTGGTATAAATACGTATTACGTGAATAGAAAAAAAAAATATTACCTACGTATTTGTCTACATTTGTTCCCTAATTTTAATTTAGAATAGCTATGTACGTAGTTTTAAAACAGGGTAATTATTTATTGTACGACGTCGAAATGTGTAAAGTGTACTGTAAAAGTTTGTTAATTTTTGAACGTTTAATAATGCAAATTGATTGGCCGGCCTATTGTCTATCCTAAAATTTCTGAGCCCTTGCATCATATTTGAATATGATAAACGAAGAAGAAACTAAATATTTAAAATTGATATAAGAAATATGTAAAAGTTGTGGGAATCTGTTTGATGCTCGCTTTGAGAATTATTTTAGTAAATAAAACGATTTGAGAAGTTTAATATCGTATTAAAATTAATAGAATAACTCACCAAAATGACGTATGGATTTCTGATATCCTACGAGGAAGAATTTATTCGCAGATTTTAAAATTGCAATAGTTATAATTTTTCAACGTAGAAAAATTCTGCAATAATTTACAATGTTTTTGCAGTAAAACATTTTCCTTATTTAGTAAAGTAAAGTTAGTTCAATTTTTATAACCATTTACACATTTCCAATTACAGGTAAGAGGTAAAAAATTATTTCACAAAATGCATAGAATTTTATGAATCACAAAACGAATTAATTGTCCTCACATGCTACCCACTCGAGTATACGGTGTGTTTTATTATAGTAGCATCCCCTTCATATTACTAGTAAGCAACACATGTTACACGTGTGTAAGATGGTTTGCCTATTTAAATTAATTCAGGGGCTGAGATTTGTCGCTATTAGCAATAAAAATGATGACAAATCCGTACCAAAAATTTTACCACTTTCAAAGTTTAGAAGTACTTTTTCAAAACTTGTTTAAATGGGAAGGAGGGTGATGAGAGGGCAGGGAGGGGTGGTGTGGTTTCCATATAGATACATTATCAAGTATTAGGGCTATGCGCCAGATACATGAACATGACAAGAAGGCAACAGTAAGCAGAACTTGAACCCAAAACTGAAACTGGAACTGGAACCCAAACCGAAACCAAAACCAGAAAAGCTAAAAATAAAAGTAAGAATATTAGTAATTAGAACCAACACCAAAAGCAGAACAAAAAAAAGATTTTTAAAACCGGAACCTAAACCAGACAACTCACAAATAAAAATAAGAATTAAACTAAAATCAAAAAAAGTAAAATTTCCAAACCCAAACCCAAAACCAAAACTGAAACTTAAACCAAAATAGTGGAATTTGTTTTGGTTTTTTGACTGTTTCAATAAACAATTTGTTGTCCAACTCGTTTCTTATTCTTGTTCCATTCTTCAATCTTTTCTTAGACTTGATTCTGATTTTCAGTGGAAAACGCAACTTTAGCTCAGGATCACTTAATTTTTTCTGTAGTGGGAGAGTTGAAAAATACTGATTCCTTTATTTGATATTAGCTAAAACCTTTGAAATTTAGTCAGCAGGCTTTATAAAGTTTGAATGACCTACGTTCAAAATTGAAACGGTTAAAATTTTGGAACAAAGGGGGGCCAAGGAGGGTTTAGGTAGAAGTGATTTCAATCAATAGAAAATCAAATACGTCAACAGGTGTCAAAACGTGTCAAAATATATTAAAACACGCAAGAATCGAATCAAAACATGCCACAACGTGTTAAAACGTGTAAAAACATGTTGAAATGCGTTGAAACAAGTCAAAAGAAGTGAGCACGGGTCTAAACCTATCAAAAAATGTCAATTCTTTATATTTTACAAATCAACCTTTGATGACAGATTGAGGAATCCTGTAATATACCATTTGCAACTTTTTTGACCACAGCTTTTGCTTTTTGACTACGAATATCAACCTATCAGATTTTAATTTTGAGTTCTAAATTGGAGTTGAAATGGAAGAAAAAAAAATGAAAGACAAAAGTTTTGAATAAGATTACATCACTTTTTCGGTCTTTCTCCTATAAAAAAAGGGGGAAAATAGGAATCTAGAAGAGAAAAATTTTAATCTAAAACGAAAATCAATAAGTACGTTTTCGAATTTTGATTCAAACCCCGATCGTGAACGACAAATTTTTTAATTTTTAAAAATTTTAAATTACGTACATTAAAAAAAAAAGATGAGAAAATAATTTTTCTCAGGCGCTTGTAATGCTTAAAATAGGCAAATTATCTGTAACATATGTAAAACGAATTGCTTGACTCGAAACATGAAGGATGTACCAACAAAATAGAACAAACTGTATAATGAAAAATCACCGAAACATTTATACATACCAATTAAGTAAAGCTCACAACCTAGAAAACTAAATAAGGTGGTGCTTTTATAGAAACAGTGTGTACAGGAAATAATGAGATGAGCAAAAATATACAATTACAGAAGATTGCCATTGAATTTTCAAGAAGTAAGTATTATTTCAACTGTAATATCACAATGAGTGTTTTTCTCTACATTCAATCGTAGGGTCAAAAATAGATCTGATAAATGTAAATTGAAAATTTAGTAAATTCACAGATTAATTTCAAATTTGGTACCAAGTTTTGTACCTTGATAACTAGCTGCAGTCTCACCTTCTTTCTACGTGATTTAAAGATGAATACGTCAAAGAGACGAGGATGTTATTAATAGTCTTTTCATACTTCACACTTCTAAAATTTAAGAAAAATAAATCTTGCTCTCTTCGTCTTTTAAAAACTATAATACTCGAATGTGGGATAAATAGCGAGAAAAGGAGGCAAATATACCGGACTACCTACTCACTTAAGAATACATTTACTGTATCAACTTACAAAAAAAAAAAAATTACAGAAAAAACACTACGAAAAAAAAAGAATACAAAAAAAGATCAACGATTCATACGAATAAAAATTTGATAAAAAATTTTCAAACTCCCCCGCACCAATATACGAGTAAAATCTAAACATAAATAACGAATTCATAATTTATTATAATCAACACATTACAAGTCGAGTTGGAAAGCGAATACAATAAAAAATTGCAAACATTATATAACTAATTTTTGAAACGAATAAAATTACAAAAAAAAAAGAAAAAAGAAAAAAGAAAGAAAAGAAATGAAAAGAGAAAAAAGAAGAAAAAAGAAAAAGAAAAAAGTATAACAAGAAACGCTAGTAATATTTACTGCTATATCCTGAGCATAAATAATCACTACTTTTGTAATAGTAGATGTAGGTAAATATTTAAATAAACGGTTAACATTGTTTTTTATTTTTTTGATTCAAATTTTCAAATAAATAAATAGATAGTATGTATCGCACAGCTACGTATATAGTATTATATAAGATATATAACTATCATAACGAAACTATTTGGTTTGATCAAAATTGATTTTTTTTTTCAAAGTGTTAAAACCCATTCTACTTCATGTTGCAAGTTCGCGGTGACAGAATCGTTAAGGTGTAATAAAAGAGCCATATATTATGTATAATATGATGTTATCATTTAATAAACAAATCTGCCACTGTAGCCGTAATTTTTCATATTTTATAAAAAAAAGTTTTTTCGTTTCTCGAAATGGTGGTAATTATGTACGAGTTTTGAGGTTTTTCATATAGGCTCGTAAAATATGTACGTACGTAGTATGTATTAAAAAAAAAAAAAAAATAGTTAATATCACTCAATCATACCAAATAGTTGATTTACCTGCAAGCACAGCTACGAATCCGCTAAAAAAGTATAAATAGAACGGTTTACATACAACACGAGAAGGCTACTATATCTAGATGAGATAGAGAAGTTATGTAGAATGGGTTTTACGCAATGATGAATGTTGTGAATAATTTTTCACTACCTGTAATAAGAAAAATAAAAAGGAAACGGGTTACACCTCTGAAAAAATTATGTACTCTTCTCGATTATAGTTTTATGAAACACCATTTCCAGCTTACAAAATAAAACAAAAAAAAAAAAAAAAACGAAACAACTAAATGCAAAACTGAAACACAAGTGAAATTTTTCTCAATGGTAACAAATTCGTTCTTAATGCTAAAAAAAAAAGTAAATGCGTACGCAATCATTAAGTCTCTAATTCACACAAGGCGCCAAAATAATAATTGAAAAAAAATCATTCGAAAATGGCTCGTATAGCAACCACAAAATATTTTCAAAAACAAAGCTGTAGCATCGTATATTAACAACGCGTTTTAAAAATTTAATTTTTGCTCCTTAGTTATACATGTTTTTTTTTTATGATCGAAATATTGTGAATATACATATATTATGATGTTAGTCAAGTGTATGGTACATACGGAGGTTTTTTTTTTTTTTTTTTTTTTTTCAAAGAATTCGTACTTTGTAAAAGAGAAATGTGAGTGTATGTGCAAGAACTTATAATCTATAATGTTAATTTAACCTACGTGTAATAATTGTAATTCGAAATAGTGTACAATTAGAACAAAAAGTAATGATAAAAAAATGTATCGTATAGAAAATGTACATTTAATCTACATCACAGTTCTGCAAATTATTTGTATACAGAGAATACCTACAACGTTATTCGTTAATATTTATAAAAACCACTCGAGTGGTGGTTAAAAATTCAAAACAATATCTTATATAGGTAGGTATCGTAATATATACCTATGTACTTTTAAAGATGACTAAATTTTTGAACTTGGAAAGTATTCACAAAACGACGTTTATGTACATAAAAATTAATATCTCAAACCCGAAAATAATTATAGGTATTTCGTTCTTTAGTCATTTGAATGAAAAGAGAGCAAGCATAATTTTTGTATAAAATTATCGATTCAGTATATTCAATTCAAATATGAAATAATCAGAATGAATAGAAAAAGAAAAAATATATAAAGAAAAATAGGATACGTTATAGGTAGTTTATTAAGTAAATAAAAAGTTCATATACAGGGTGTTTCATTAGTGAACTTCTAAAATAAGGGAGGGGATACATATGTACACTGAAACATCAAGATGGAAATCAGCGGGTACAGCAGTAAGGGGATTACGAAAATTTTTTGCCCACAGTCACTCAAGGCTCCTCCATTAGTAGTGCTATTCACTTATTCCTGTTCAACCTGTTCCCAATTCTAATTGGCCAAGGTCTCTGATGTAGATATGACGTAGATACTTTCAATGACCGTCGAAAACAGGGGAAAAGAAGCGGAACTCTAAACCGTAATCCCTTTACCTCTAGAGCATGAAATCTCCATTTTGACGTTTCAGTGTCTATAGTGACACAGTACACCATGTATGTACCGAGTGTTTCGCATTAACCTCCCTTCCCTTATACCAGTGATAGGCCAACTCGTGAGACTTACACGTTTAATGGTTAGCATACCCAAAAAATTGAAGGGATCAAGATATGTTATTTTCAAAATTTCGTTTTCGCTCAAACCTGTCACTCATCCTGAAAATTCATACAAAAAAAATTAATAATGGATAAAAATTTGCGTTTTGCTCTAAAACACAGTATAATTATACACTCGTGTATGTGTAGTATAAAAATCAAGAGTGGGAGTGAAGTGGTTTGTGAAATATGACAAGATGAATACAAAAAAAAAACACAACTAAAAGTTTGTAACTTTTTTATTTTTATGTGAATAACTTTTGAAAAAGTTATTACGAGCACCTCATTGACAAATTTTTAAATTAATAGGAGAGCACCTTCAACCCAAAGGGTGCGAACCGCTTCATCCCCACTTTGATTTTTTTTACTACAATCACTCCCTTATATTCTTTGCCTTGAGGCGCAATCGTTTTGCTTCACTCACACTTACGTTCGACATTAGAATTTGTTTCCAAATTTTTGTCTGAAAATGACTAAACATTTTTTTTCTTCGTATAAATGCAACTCTGGGGGAAGGGGGTATCCACCTCAACCACTGAGTTGAAGGTACACTCCCGTTCATTTTACACTTTTTCAATGAGATCCTAGAAATAGCTTTTTCAAGTTATTCACGAAAAACTAAAAAAGTTACAAAAATTTTAGTAATCTTTTTTTGTATTTATTTATTTAGTCATATTTTATAAACTACTTAATCCCCACTCTTGAATTTTATACCACGCATATTCAAAACTATACAATAGGTCTTAGATTGAACGGGGAATTTTTATGATTAATTTTTTTCTATGAATTTTCAGAATGAGCGGCAGGTTTGAGTGAAAACAAAATTTTGAAAATAATACATCTCGATCCCTTCAATTTTTGGGTATGCTGTCCATTATACACGTAAGTCTCATAAGCTCACCTGTCATTGATATAAGGATAGAGAGGTTAATGCGGAACATTCGGTATACCCTAATGATTATTTATTTTAATATAGAAGAAAACTAAATTCTTTTTTGAATTTAACTTCTGATAATGAAGAGTGATTTTTTTTGTGGTTTTAATTTGAAGAAGAAAGGAAGGCGAAGAATTGAGGACTTGGATCAAGATGATGGAAAATTAGGTGAGGAAAAAATTTGGGTGAAATGTTGGAAAACTTTTTAAAAAATTTTGTAAAAGTACAATTTTTTAAAAATTTAAAAAAAATTGTCAACACCTTAATATTGGGTGTTTGAAATATGGAGTACAGATTGTTAAAGTTTGTTTTTTCAGAAAAGTTCTTTCCTTCAAGTCCCCATCTCGCTTATTTTTTCCATCGTTGGGAGTTGAAAATTCAACATACAAAAGAATTTTTGGTAATAAATTTTAAGTAACTTTTTTTTTCATTTTTTTATATTCAAAAGTTTAGTAACACAAAAAATAAGCAAGATAGAGAGTGAAAGTAAAAAAAACCTTTAGAAAGAACGAACTTTACCCCATACTTCAAACAGATAGTATTTGGGGATTGATACATAAAATTTTTTTAATTCTGAAAAAAATTGTACATAAAAGAAATTTTTTTAAAAGTTTTACGACATTTCATCTAAATTTTTCCTCGCCTATATATTCAATCATCTTTACTTAGGCCTAAAATTGTTCGCCTGCTTTTCCCCTTTGAATTAAGACTAACAGAAAAAAGTTTACTCTTGATTATTAAAAGTTTAACTCAAAAATTTAAAGAAGTTCGATATATAATTTAACAACCGAAGAAAAGAATTTAGTTTCCATAAATTCAAGATAAATTATCGTAAAGTATGCAACCATTATATCGAAATTAAACGTGTATGATCTGTACATGTCGTGATGTATCTCTACCCTCGTTTTGAAAGGCCACTCACAAAACACAATAAGAAGCCCTCTGGCTTATCTCAAACGAATTATATTTCACACTCATTATTTGATTTTGAAAATTATGAAAAGAAATAATTTTGCATAAAATATTTATGTATGTATAATTTCATCGATAATTTTATATCAAGTAGGTTTCCATCTACCCATCAACTTGTTCCTATTCTACTTTAAAGATGATAAAGTAAATAAAATAAATATGAATTGAAAAAAAAACTTTCGTTTAAAAATTAAATTTAAAAAAAAAGGAGTAGAAAGAAAGAGGAATGCGAAAACGAATGAATGAAATGATAGGTCATGGTCCAAGAAGAAAGTATTAATTTAATAAGAAAAATACAAAAATTAAAAAAAAAACCTAAAATATAATTATAAAGAAAAATTAAAAATAGATAAGAAGAAAATATTGAAAAAAGAGTAAATCATGAAATGAAAAAATAATATAAATAAGCAAATGGGCGAAATGAGAAAAAATGAATCACAAAAATCACAAAAATTGAAAGCCAATTAGGGGAAAATGGTAGAATAAAATTCTGGAAATTTCATATGCCTACTGAGTATTCCAGAAAGTGAAGTAGTTATATGTATAAGATGGTATTAAAAAAAGAAACATTTTTCACAAGACTTTGGTTTGGAAATTTTTGAATCAGCTAAAAGAAGAATAAAAATGAATGCTCCTTCAAATCTCAAGGTGAGCAAATTCATTTACACGTTAATGCAGCACACCGAAACATACGGTGGCGCATATTTGTAGAGTTTGTGAAGAAAATGTGACTTCATCATAAGAATCATAATAAAAAATTCACTAATAAGGAAATTTATAAAATGTAAAATAATAATAAAAAGATTCGATCTTCAAATCGAATAACTTGAGGTTGGAAAATTGAAAAAACAATAAATTTAGATTTAAAAAAAAAATAGGTACTCAATGGAAATTTGACATAACAGATTTTGAAAGAATATATCATTAAATATTGAAAATTTGAAATGAAAGCATAAAATAGTTTTGGTTTCTTCGAATAAACAAAGTATTCATATTTATTTCAAAATTTTGACGCAGAAATTACAATTTACGAAACAATTTCTTTTTTTTGCAATAATGAAAATTTTGTATTTTTTTTGAATGAATTTTAGACTTCAAATTTTTCCCGCAAAGGGATAGAGTCGAAATTTTTTAAATTAAAAAAATAGGAATGCTAAATAATTGAGAGATACGTAAGATATTTAAATTCAATGAAAGAAAATAGGGAGGATACTGAAGGGGAGAGATTTGCAAGGCTAAAAGAAATGAAATAGAGTAAAAAAACGAATACTGCTTCACTTGAACAGTGGTTTTAGCTTAATTTCTTAAAAACAAAAAAAAAAGGAGTACTTGGTAGGTTTATAATATTTGAGCACCAAAGTGAAACTTAATAAAAAGAGATGCATAAAAGAAAATCATCGCAGCCAAATTTTCAGTTGCCGAAGTTGATTTGAAGGGAAGGGGTGGGATCAAAATTCAAAAATATTGCTGTTTAACCGAAAAAACTTTAATTTTGAAATTCTCAACAATAGAAAAGCAAATACTGAGAAATAAATTTCTAAGCAACATTATCAACCCTTCCCACTTCTGCCAATTTATTTTTAACTATCCGCGTTAACGAAGAAAACTTTCCAAAAATACGGATTTCCCGAAAATTTTCAAATCGCCAGGATATGTTTTTTGGAGTCGTAAATTTTCATTTCTGAATAACACCAGAATTTGATAAAAAAAAAAAAACAGATCGCAATATAAAAGGGAGAATGATAAGAGGTGTCTAGAGAGCCCGTATTTACAACGAAGTGATTTAACCGATTTTTTAAATTTTGAAACCGAGTCATGTGTCGCATAGTGAACACTTTCAACCAAAGTGAAAAGACTCGACCCATACAAAGGGTGTCCAAAAAACACGAAACGTATTTTTTCTCAAAAAAATAAAATTATAAGGGTATGTTCTGATTTGATTTTTCAATGGTACATATTGAAGCGGGTTTCCTGAATTTTTCAATTCTGAAATCGGTTCAGTAGTTTGCAACCAGCAATAAAAAATTTTCTAAATAAAACTTGTAGAACTTGGCACACTGATTATTTTTCCTCCTATAGCTTTTTCTCTGGCTAGTTATACGATTGGGGATGGCTTTGGGTCAAAATTCAATTTTGCCGCATTTTAGAGAAGGGGGGGGGTGTGTGCTGAGGGGCAAAAAATGCAAAAAATGTTCCTTTTTGAGTGAATTGATAGAGAAACCAAAGTTGTATAACACATCCAAAAATTCACCTCCTAGGTCAATTAAGTGGGGAGATATCAAGGTTCCGCCCTTTTGGACCCTGGAAAAGGGCCCCTATCTCCCTTATCCCCCCGCCAAAATGAGCGAGGAAATTGAAATTTGGTATGTACATTCAGTAGAGGCTGTAGATGTGCCTTTTCGGGGTCCCGAATTTTCAGCTCCATTGCACCCCCTCACAGCTTCGAATATGTGTTTTTCTGGTCGTTTTGCTAATTTCTAATGTTTTTCCCTCGTATAACTCCCCTCCAAATTGGGCTAGGAAGTTGAAATTTGGTATGTACATTTAGTAGGGGCCCTGGATGTGCCCGGGGGTGGAGGGGTGGTTGACTTTTTAGCCTCATTGAACCCTTCCTATCCTCAATGCTAAAGCGATGACTTTTTAAATTTAGATAAGAAGTAGCTCATTAAATTATCATCAATTTCAAAATTTCAAAAACCTGAAATGTAAAAAAAAATGAAATGAAGATTGTAAATTATTAAAAGTGGGTAATTTTTTCCCCAGAGGAATTGTTATACCTCGAGAAAGTGAAGTAAACCCTCACTTCGTAAAGGTATAATATCTCTTTGGTGTTGGCTAGAGAAAAAATTGTAGGATAAAAAATATCAGCGTATCAAGTTCATAAAAATTTTTAACAGCTTTAATTTTTTGGAAATTTTTTATAACTGGTTGCATATTACTGAATCATTGAAAAATTCAAGAAAATCGCTTCAATGTGTACTGTTAGAAAATCAAATCCGAACATAGCCTCATTTCACGATTTTTTTTGAGTAAAAATACAATTTGTGTTGTTTTGGACATCCTGTGTTTGCTTAAAAATTTCTCAAGTTTGGAAAAGCTACTTCGTGAAAAACACGGACTCCAGGAACTTCTATTCCCCCTTCTGCACCACCTCCTCCTGTAAAATCAGAATTTGATTTTTTTTCGAGACTTTCTTTTGTACAGCCATGACTTCACCTTCTCTATGTACTCTCCCTAAAGAACTAACAGTATCCGCCCTCAAGTAATCTAAGAACTTCAGAAAAATACAAGTAAAAAAATAATAGGTAAACGATACCGTAGGAAAGGTATAACAACGTAAGCGAGACAAATAAGTTCTTGAAATTAAGAAAAGAAAATTAAAAAAAAAACGAACACTTTTGAAATGAAAATTCAAAATAAATTTGATATATAAAAATGCGTACATTAATAAATAATAAAGCATAAAATAAAACCACACCAGACAAAGTTGCAAATCTCAAATTAAAATCCATTCTATACCGAAATCACAATTCAAAAATAATAATATTAAAAAAAAAAAAAATGAAGTAGTCCTATAAAAGAAAGGAGAAAGTTTAATACGTTTCCATAAAAAAGATGAACTGGAATAGATTATTTCTAATTAAAATTAGGTATTTCAATTTTTTAAAATTATTCTTTACTTCAAACCACTTTCATCCCTTTCCTCTATCCCCCTACAAAATAAATTTTACAATTACTCTCCAAGTACAATAATTTTCAATAATAAAAATACTCGACTTAAAAATTAACGTATTAATTTTACTTTGTACTTTGTTTTTTGTTTTTTGTTTTTTTTTTTTTTTCAATATAAATATTAGATATACAAATTGTATTATTAAACAGATAAGTATGGTCAAATCTTACGAGTATAAGCGCGCAAAAATACGCTAGCGATATACGTCATAGGTCAATTTTTTTCCATCAAGTTAATATAGTTTTGAAAACGAATCACGTAATTGTTATCAATTTGAGATCAACGTGAAAAAAATGAGATAAAAACTTAAAATAAAAGACTAGCTACCGAGATTAAAATATCTCTAAATTTTTCTTCAAATAAAATATAAAGTAATTAGATCGTAATATAACACACACGTAAGTATCGCTTTTTACGTAAAATGTATTTCGAGTTTTAAACAAAATTTCAAATAATTTTGGTCTCACACGTTGCACTTGATCTTATACAGGCCTACGTTATTATTATAAAAGGCGTATTAAGTATACGGTACGCGTGTAAATCGATATTTTCAATATATTACCAATACCATATACATTGTATTATATGTGTGAATTTGCACATATAGGCCTATTTGTATAATATACGTATGTAAGCTCGATAAAGCGAAATGCGTACGACTAGAATATAATTTGATTGGTAATACAAGTTGAAAAAAAATTGCTCTCTGAAAATACTGCTATAAAAACCGCGTATACAAATACCATAGCTATATAAGCGGTAATTTTCGTATATGTACGAACGAGTGTACGTAAATGAATGATTATAATCGAAGCATCTTTGCGGTACTGATTAGATTTCCTCCTTTAATACGCGCTTATACAGTACGTAATGTATAGTATACTTAAGTATACGTATAAACCAAAGAAGGAAAAACAGTAAAAAAAAAAAAAAAATTCGAAATAAAATTTTAAAAAGCAGTATGGAAAGATAAGCGTTGTGTAATGAATAAAAATAAAAAATATGGGTTCGTAAAATATACATTAATATACCTGAATAATTCCGGCAAAGTGTGTAATAATGTGCCTTGGATTTTTTTTTAATTACATCTACATGCATTTTTTTTTGTTTTTTTTTTTTTTTTTTTTAATTTTAAACAGCGAATCATTTTTTTATACGTTTACTGATTGGTAAGGCAGGTATAAGTAATAAAATTTTAAAATGCATGTAAATGATATAGTAATAGTAGTAATGGGTATTGAATTTGATAAAGAATGTAGCAATAATATGCATAATATAAGGAATATACTAATGTGTGTATAAATAGGTGAAAGATAACGGAGGGGGTAACTGCAACTATGAGCATTATAGGAT
Organism: Ferrisia virgata; assembly: GCA_900060175.1. Taxonomy (NCBI): domain Eukaryota; kingdom Metazoa; phylum Arthropoda; class Insecta; order Hemiptera; family Pseudococcidae; genus Ferrisia; species Ferrisia virgata. Next base: position 24,814 of record FIZR01015133.1, read on the forward strand.
ACGATAAATATACATTTTAAAAATGTATAATAATATATGATAAAAAAGGTATCATTGGCAATTGGCATAAAGAATGGTGGTATAATAATATAGATTTGGAATGTAAAAGCGAGAATATCGTTATCATTTTATATGTTATAGTGTTAGGTTTTTAATTTCTTGCATGTATTTTTATAATGATTTACATAAGATACGTATAAAAAACTACGCAGACGATCAAAACAACAACAAAATAAGGGAAAGTAAAAAAAAAAAAAAGCAAAATTTATAAACGAGTAAAATAAAATTGCGTATAGAATATACATACCTGATTTAACAAAACGCACAAAATTATTCCACAAAGTAACATAACACAACACATCACAACACAACAACAACAACAACAACAATAATAACAACAAACAACAACAACGACAAATAATAATATCAACACCAACATATACATACATACAAACACACACACACACAAGTGCTAATACAATGACAAATTCAGCGTCGGCCAAAGCAAAGAGCTAAGCTTTATGGAAACGAATTCCTGATAAAAAGCTGTTTCAAATATAGGTAACGAAAAAAATCAAACATTGTATAAAGATTATACAATATTTTATACGAGCTCATTTCAATTAAATATAATTATTCTGTACGGTTTGCCGGGCTATTTACCTTCCAGCAGAATAGTGTATGCTGGCCTAACCGCAAAGAATAATTATATAATTGGTAAAAATGTCAAAATTCAATATACGCAGTGAGCGGCAATGAAGCGAGCGGAAAGATTTAAAAAAAAAAGGAGTGCAGCTTACAGCTTGATCAGTAGAACTCTTGCTGTATGGGACTGGTATCAAACGTTCTTGCAATTCACCGCCTATCACCTTTAAGAGACAGCAAAGGGTCAGAAAGTATTGAGAATTGTGAATAGAAATTATAAAAAAGAGTGAATCAACAAAATTATAGAAAAAAAAAAAGTAAAATAAAATTAAACAGAAATAAACATTAACGAGGGTTGTCGAGTGTGCCAAATTTGATGACGTGATTTTTTTGTTGGAAGGAGACGGATTGATGGGGTAGGGTGTAGTGAGTAAAGAGAAAATTAGTGATGATTATGGTGTTTGGTTTTTTTTTGTATTATTTATTTTTTGGTCGAAGTCTTAAAGGGATGATTTAAGGCCTGTCACATAACTAGCTACGCTAAGTTTTATTTTTCTGCGCTACGTTGTTTTCTCTAAAATCAGCGCGCGCAACAAAAAAAATACGCGCTAAAACGAGAACATAGCGTAGCTCGCTTTTGGCAACGTCGCTCGCGTTTTACCACGTCGCCTCGATGTAATAATAAGAAACAAGCGACGTTGCCAAAAGCGAGCTACGCTATGTTCTCGTTTTAGCGGGTATTTTTTTTGTTGCGCGCGCTGATTTTAGAGAAAACAACGTAGCGCAAAAAAATAAAACTTAGCGTTGCTAGGTGTATGACAGGCCTTATTCGGAATCATTCAAAAATATTTAATTTGCGTGCAAGTTTGTAAAAAGTTATACCCTATTCCAGTCTAAAATCCTGTGCTATGAATCTTCTTTCTCGAGTTTAAAAATCAAAACAAACATAAACCTTGGAAGACTTCTCCTACCATATTGAAAACGAGTTGATTACTTTTACATATTTCTGTCTTGGGATATTGAAAAATTTTTTAGCGAATCTAAAATAAAAATAAATTTCCATCTGAAATCCCATAAGATTTTTAGACTGGTCAAGTAAGTCTAAAAATCTCATTGAGCAGGCTGTTCTGCTGATTCTTCACTTTTTTCTTCTTGTTAAATACTCATTCAAGCGGTAAATAAAGGGTTGTTATGTATAGTAGAAAGACAGAAATAGAAGAATTAACGATTTAGAAAAATATTAGGCATTCAGACTACCTACCTAAAAGTATCAAACAACATAATGAATACCTTAACTAGTCTAAAATATACGAATAAAAATAATCGAACAGCTTTCGAACTACAAACAGAAAAATAAGAGTTAGAATTTTAAGATTAGCTCATATCGGTACAGGTGTAACGAAAAATTTATTCCCTTCAAATTGTCATGTCAAAAAAAAGTAAGAAAGTGGTAATTAGATTTTTATTTAAACAGCTATAAATTTTTTTGATTTAAAATAGTATTATTCAAAATACCAAGTTGACCGCTGATTACCTTGATTACGAATCAACACAGAATTAATTAATAATTTTCATGTTTTTGACTAAAAGCTGAACAGAGAAAATTTTGAAGAGAACGCTCTGTCTACATTCCATTTTGAATCTCTGATATAATTTTGCATGAAATTGAAACAAGTGAAAAATATTCCGAATATTTACTAAAGAAAAATCATTGTTTCAAGAGGAGAAGAACATGATAAATAGTTACTCACAATTCATCCCATAGAGGCGCTGATCACTACATCCTGGCAATTCTTTAAAAGACATGCCTCTGTTAGAAACCAACGACATTATAAGACTCTGCAGCACAGTATACAACAAACTCTGAGGTCTTAACCAATTAAAATTCAGAAATTTCAGAGCGTATCTCTGCAGGATTCAGTGAATAGCGCTACTAACGGATAAGTTGTGAACAACTCTGTACCAGAATTTTTTGGGTTGATTGCCCTTACCCGTGTAGCCTGCACATAGGCATCTTGACTCTTTACGTTCTAGCATCTATAGTGAGAGCTTAACGTGATTTGAAATTTAGATATAATCAAATTGTAGTGCCATTAACAAGACATGCTGTATGAATAAGTTGTTTATCTTGAATATGGAAGGGACATTCATTGTTTTTAAAAATCAACATTAAGGCTAATTTTCAGTAGGTGCAAAACTAAACGACTTTTGTAATGTTCATTTTCAGCTCGAGTTCAAAGTTGAAGGGGATATTGTTGCATGTTGCATTAAAAACATTTTTCTCAAAAAAATAATAATGGAAATGAATAATACACCGTAAGTATAACAAAATTTGTTCCATACATTTTTTGTCTAACGTAAAAATTGAAGAAGTTACCGTGACATTTTGTATCAAAAATCACTTGTTTAAAGTTTAATTTTCATGTTATGCAAAAAATGAATAGAATGAAATTTGTTCAACTTTCTAAGTACAATTCATCAGCGTCATTATTTGAGGGGAGGGGACGTCCATTAAGCGTGTAGCCAGAACTATTCTCACGCTTAAAATCCCCCCAGACCGAAAAACTTGAAATTTTTTACATCCATTCTACTTTTTTTTCTTAAAACTCCTAAAAATGCACTTTATGATCGCTAAAAAAATCTATTTTTTCAAAATTTTGCCCTCGCTCTTGCCAGACATGTCATTTGATTCATTTTTATGAATTCAGAACCAAAAAATAATACAAAAAAAAAGTGAAACCCCCATTTTTTGAGCCATTCCTGGCTACACCACTGGAAGAAACTGTTCTTTAAGCAACCCGAGTTTTAAAAAATCGTGAAAAAACGTAAAGTGACATTTTAAAAAAACACTTAAAAAAAAGGGAAATGGTGAAAATTTGTTAACAATGATAATTGTGGGTATACATATTTGTAGTAAATTTTATTTTTGGAAAAAATTTTCAAAACGTTTTTTTATTGATTTTTTGAAAACTTTTTGGACTTTGGGGTCAATTTTGCAAGTAGAAAAAAATGAGTTGGAAAGCTAAAATTTTTACTACATTATTTTGTGCTCGTTTCACAGCTGTTGTGATCCTGCCATTAGCAGATCTCTAAAAAGAGCAAAATTTGCCCCTCCCCTTAGTGCTTAAGCTGCCTACCTACATTGAGATGAATTCAGAACTTGTAGTGACGTAGGTAAGTGTGGGAGAGGGGGTCTGAACCTCTCCTCCTCCCCCTTTAAGTCGAAAAACTTGAAAAATTTGTACATTTATTCTAATTTTTTCGGCTCAAAATTCCTAAAAATGCATTTTTGATCGAGGGGGGGGGGGGGGGGGTGTTCCGAGTTTGAAACAGCTCACAGCGATTTTTTTTCATGCAAAGATTCATTTTTACAACAGCTTAGAAATATGCTAAAATATTCATTTTTTGATCTCTGATCCTCAAAATTTTCCAAAATTTTCGTCTCTGCTTTGCTCAAACTATACATTTTCAAATTTCTAAAAAAATTTCAATGAATACCCTTCTCCCGATTGTAGTTACGTTACTGCCTCCTAATACTTACGTCTTCAATGTTCAAGATAGACAATTTATTCATACACCTACCGAATTTTTTTTGTTTTTTTTTGGTAGTAGGTATCAGGTTTTATATAGGTTTAAGGTCGCTGACTACCTCTTAAATACGGTAAGTATATAATTTCGTTAGTTTAAATCGAGAAAGCTGAATAGTCTTTCTGCCTTACTACGAAACACACATATTCATAGCTTGGATGACTCGACGAAGGGAGGAGGTAAACAGAATAGAAACACGTGTATTTCCAAGACGTTCATAATTTTGCATACTCGATTTTAAATAAGGCGCGATTCTTCCGCCTCATGTTATAGCGGATTTCCCTCTCACCGGTGAACTAACCACTCAGGACCGGTCTAAACCTCGACATATACAACATGAAAAATATTTGTACAGAAAACAGACGATACCATCCACCATTTCTGAACACCAAATACGTATCTACGCTACAATAGTTCACACAGGTACAGTACACGTTTACGTACAATACACGTACAAAGAGCGAGACGTAATCATAATTATTTATATTAAACATAAAGAGAGAAAAAGAGAAAAATAGAAAAAAAAGAGAGAGAGAGAGTGAGCGAGAGTGAGAGAATAATATTATGGCAAACTCGACATCCGTACTTGAAAACTACGAGATTGTCACATGTTTACAAACATACGACAATAATATAATACGAATTTACCACTATATAATACACAGATAACTACTACTTCATTATTATCATACAAGTAGATACGAAAACTAACGAACTAAATAGAAATAAAAATAAGATAAAATAAAAGACAAATTAGAGAGTACTGGTTACGAAAGTAAAAAATAAATAAATAAATAAATAAATAAACAAATAAAAAATAACGAAAAAGAAAAATATATAGTTTCGGAATAAACAAATATTAAAAAAAAAAAAAAAAAAAAAAAACGGCGATAGGACTAAAAAAAAACAAACAAAAA
>FIZR01015143.1:0-15359 GCA_900060175.1 Ferrisia virgata
GAAGACGACTTCACAAACTTCCTGAAACATAAACCTTACAATCAACTAACAAACGACAGAAACGAATGGGAACGACTTACGGAATCCTTCGCCCAATTTTGGGTATAGCGGAGTTCGCACACAATTACCTGCAGAGGTAGTAAGACTACCAAATGTGTAAATGTGTGTACATTATATTATATGATATTATTAATGTTGTATCCGCTAATAAAGGAATTTTGATTTTGATTTTGATTTCGACTATCGAAAGTGCTTTCAATTTCAATTTTTTTAGCCTGATTTTCGACGCAACAATCGTCGATGAAAACCAGGCTATCACAGTTTATCGACCCAGGGCGGTTGAGGAGGACGGGGGGGGGATATCAACAAAATCCTTAATGGGGTCCTCCTATAGAAGATCATTAAGACAATTTTTAGCCATGTCAGATATTTATTTTCATTTTTTTCCCCTCCGAACATTAAAATTGTTTACTCCACTCGATACCAACCAAAATCGCTCCAATTCGGCCAATCGGCTCAGTTTGGCGGCGGGTTCGATATATATGAGTAGGGATGAACTTGGGACAAAATTTAGTTATGCCCGAATTCGGAGTAGGGGTAGCTGAGATGCCAGAAAAGCAAAAATTGTTCCTTTTTGAGCCAATCGATAGAGAATCCAAAGTTGTATAACACACAAAAAAAATCAACCTCTCAGGTGAATTGGAGTGACGAGGAGATGTGAGACCTTTTCCTATTTTTGATCTTGAAAAGGGGCTGCCCCTCCCCTCCATCTCACACCAAACTGAGCTAGGAACTTTAAATTCGGCATGTACATTTAATAGAGGCCCTAAATATGCTTTTTGGGGATCTTAACTGTTCAAGTTCATTGCAACCCCCTCACAACCCCAAAAATCTAGTTTTTTGGTCGGATTTTCTCATTTTTTGAGTTTGTTCCTCGCATAGCTCACCTCTAAATTGAGCTGGGAAGTTGAAATTTGCTACTTACATTTATTAGGAATCCTAGATGTGCCTGGGGGGGTCCCGACTTTTTATCCCCATTGCACCTCCCTCAAAGTTTCCAAAACGTGATTTTATGGTCGTTTCTTCTTAATTTTTGAGTTTGTTCCTCGCATAACTCACCTCTAAATTGAGCTGGGAAGTTGAAATTTACTACTTACATTTATTAGGAACCCTAGATGTGCCTTGGGGGGAGGTTCCGACTTTTTATCCCCATTGCACCTCCCTCGCAGTCTCCAAAACGTGATTTTGTGGTCGTTTCTTCTTACTTTTTGAATTTGTTTCTCGCATAATTCACCTCTAAATTGAGCTGGGAAGTTGAAATTTGCTACTCACATTTATTAGGAATCCTAGATGTGCCTTGGGGGGAGGGGGAGGTTCTGACTTTTTATCCCCATTACACCTCCCTCACAGTCCCCAAAACGTGATTTTGTGGTCGTTTCTTCTTATTTTTAGAGTTTGTTTCTCGCATAACTCAGCGCCAAATTGAGCTGGGAACTCGAAATTAGATATGTACATTCAGTACCGACCCTAAATGTGCCTTTTCGGGGTTTCGACATTTCAACCTCATTGAACCATTCTTATGCTTAATATTGATTGGGAAAAAAGCATCGAGCGTCGTGCGCGATGCTTTTTTTTCAATTCTCGTGATTATACTATCCGACGAAAATCACATATTGTACAGAATCTCACCTTATCGGCTACTCCGCCAGGTAATATGGTCTTGACAACGACACCAGTACTTCTGCCTCCGACAATACCGAAACCCAGTCCAGATCCATCATTAATCAAGTCGATAACCTCGACTTGAGCCCAATCTGATGTTAACTAAATACATAAATACAATATATTACACACCCAGCCATGTAAGTGGCAGAAAATTTTTGTAAATTTCCCAAATACTCTACGAATAAGACAGCTTGAACTTCGATAGCGCGCAAACTTACCACCATATCTGATCCGGTCTTAGAAGTATCGCTGAGAGCAGAAGGTGAAGGAGAATGTGTGGCTGATGCTTCGTTCGGTCTAGCTACCACCAATTCCACAACACCTCTGGCTTGCTGCAGTATCGCAATTGCTTGCTGATGCGATACATTGGTATCCAAAGGTTGTCCATCAATGGCCAATATTTGATCACCTTCGCGAAGTCGCCCGTCTCTGCGTAAAACAAAATAATAACCCTCCTTTTAATGTACCCGAAAAAGTAAAGAAAAATCACCCCATAATATTATAATTTATTTTTTTTTCTGAATAAAAAAAAAAAAACACAGTAAATCGTACTACTCCGGGACACGCGATAAACTCGACGCAAACACTTCTTATTCGCTTCGGGCGGCCGCAATCACTGAACAAGTGAAAAACCTTTTATACGTATGAAAAGATGAATACGACGACGACGAACGCCCTGTGCATAAAACACACGTACCGTGGCGCACACTAAAGTTGAATATATATTTAAAAAAAAAAAAAAAAAAAAAAAAAAAAAAATTTTCTCCCCCCGTTTTTTTTTTTTTTAAAAAAAAAAAAAAAAAAAAAAAAAACAACAATTTCTCTCCACGTTTATTTTTTTCTTTCGGTCTCACTCTCTCTCCCTATATATATACGTACGTACGTATTTCAACCCATAACGAATAGCGTTACGTTATTAATGAATAACAAGGGTGAGACAGGTAGAAAAGAATTCATCGACTTAGGGCAAATGAATGACGCAGACCCATTTCATAGAATGAACGCGAATACCACCACCACCATTCTTCCTTTCGTCTCAAGGGCTATGGAAATACGTAAAACGTCAACGGACTATAATGTGTACATATTTTATCATCGCCGTTGCCCTCACTTGGACTTTAAACCTACTCCTACATATACAAACGCAATCTATGCAGCAAGCATAGACGGTCGGTACTATACCTAATACCTAGGCTACCAAACGTAAACGCAGAACGTATAGATGATTAAAAAAAAAAAAAAAAAAAAAAAAAAAACCTGGAAACTATCTTTAGTCGCTTACAACTTGACAAATAACCCATCGTACTTTTTTTAAGGCAAAAAACTTGCTTTAAAATTAATAAAATGTCAACGTAGGTATTGAAAAATATGCTCGAATGAGCCAAAAATAGTAGAAATATTTAGTAAAAGATGTTAGAAACATATCATTTACGAAAATATATTAGAAAATGCTTCAATAAATATCGCTTATCCAAATTTTATGAATCGTTAGCCTTTGTTTAATACGGTGGGCATAATACAACGCAAATCAATCAAAACTTTAACTAATTAATAATCTTAGAACAGATGACTGATATTGGGTTAAGGCTACATAATCTCAATTGTACTCTTTTTGTAATATAACCGAGATCCAACATTATCGAATGGAGAGGGGGAGGGACATTCTGTGAAAATTGTGACTTATTTTGTGAAACACTTTTTTCAATGCTGCCAATCACGATGCCTTTCCGTCAAACTTCGTGAAGAATTTTAAAAGGTAGGGTTTTAGATAATCTATTTCATTTAAAAATAAAGTTTTGCGCTGAAAAAAGGAAAATTATCGTTAAAATGTAATATTGATAACAATTTTTTAAGAAATGAAAATTAATTTTAATGAAAAGCAAAGAAATAAAGGATGATTTTGGTATTTTATGTCAGAACATCTAATCTGATGGGTTTTGAGCTAAAGTTAGCTCAAAGATGAGTTTATAATTTTTATTTTGCATAGAAAAAAAGAAGTGTGAAAAGGAGGTGAAGAAAAGTGCAATAGTTTATTTTATGATTTGAAATTCAGTCATTGATTTCTAAGCTTATGAATGTTTGATAATTAAAGATGAATTTTGTTTCAAAAAGCACAGATAGAATAATCGCCATTTCGAAAGTTGAAGGAATAATAAAGCTGACACGCCGATAGATTTTTATGTTAACATAATTTGTGTCAATTTTCACAAATTCGTTAAAATTTTTTCGAGATTTTTCATCAGTTTTTTTCATGTTTTACTCGTTTTTGCCAATTTCTCATCTAATTTTCGATAATTTTTAACGGTTTTTTCTCGTAAGTTTCGATCAATTTTCTTTTAGGTCGATTTTCTATTTCATCCGTTTTTCTACAATTTTCCGTAATCATTGATCCGTTTGGTACACTTTTCACCCATTTTAAACATATTTTTACTCAATCTTCAATTTGTTTTAACGACCTTTTTTTTTTTCATAATTTAGGACAGTGATTTTTTTATAAATTTTTTGCATTTTTTAGCCTTTTTCATCAAATTTTTACACAACTTTCGAAAATTTTTTTTATATTTTAGATCAATTTCCACGTATTTTCCAACATTTTTCTTCGATTCACGTGATCAATTTTTTGTACTTTTCGCCTATCATTGTCAAATTATCTACCAAATTGTCGATGCGTTCATCCATTATTATTGAATTTTTCGTTGTTTTTAACAATTTTTTTTATCTGCTCTTTATACACATTTTTTTTCAAAATTTTTTTCAATTTTCAGAGATTTTTTTTCCAATTTTTATCTGATTTTCGATGATTTTTAACAATTTTTTTTTACATTTCAGTACAATTTCAGTTATTTTTCAACATTTTCTACGATTTTCAGAACTTTTTCCCCACTTTTGTGAAATTTTTTCCGATTTTTGATTAATTTTTTGCACTTTTCGGTCTTTTTTGTTAAATTTTTACTCGATTTTCGATGAATATACCCATTTTACAATAGTTTTCCGTAATTTTCGATAAATTTTTTGCACTTTTCATCTATTTATTTCAATTTTTTTACCAATTTTTCAATAATACTTTTCATGTTTCAAGTTGACTCTCATCCACTTTTCAAAGTTTTTTCCATGATTTTTCATTAATTTTCTGCACCCCCCCCATTTTTATCAAAATTTTTATCTAACTTTTTGATACATTTTTTCAAATTTTACATCAATTTTTTACCCAATTTTCAATGATTTTTGACATTGTTTTTCATAACTTCGTTTAATTTTTATAAATTTTTCAACGGTTTTTTATGATTTTTGATCAATTTTCTGCATTTTACACTCACTTTTATCAAATTTTTACCTAAACTTCGATGATTTTCGACCATTTTAAAAAGTCACTAAAGAATCGATTTCATAAACTAGATGAATTGACTTCATATCAAATGTTAAATACCAAATATTGAGAAAATTTTATGTCATCATTACATATCCATGATCCAAAACTTGTCCCTGGAAAGAAAAAATGTTTTACATACATATTCTTTGAAAGTTATCATATTCCAAGAATCCTTTCCTCCGTCGCGTTTGAGCTAGCATCATAAAATTTAGTACGATGGATTGATGCATTTTTAAATCAGAGTCGACTTCCTCTATCAATTCATTCTACATGCGAGACATGTTTATTTTTAACTCCAGCTGAATCTAAATTCACGAAATTTTATTCAAAATTCAAAATAAAGAGAGTTTTAAACGAAACTGTACGACTTCGATACATACATCAAAACTCAAGGTCATCAACATTTTACTATCGATGCATAACACCATGATTAACATTCTCCTGGCGCAAAACCCTCTCACACGTTTTCACTACTCGTACATACACATGTTCTCTGTCATTAGATTGCTGGCGAAGAGCCCTACTCGTTTGGGTAAATATTAAATACAACGGTGCATCTTCTCAACGATACATGTATACGGTAGCTGTGCAGTCTTCACTAACGAAATACGCAACCACAAAAGCGTATATTGGATTTGTTTCGATTGGAAATACGAGTAAATCTCGTATAACGTGGCAAACTGCCGCATTCATTAAGCGGCTTATCACGAAACAGTGTCATTGAATGAGGAAACAAAACAAGACTATAGAAATAAGGATGAGAAAAACAAAATCGCAACTGTGGCGCATCGCTCCGACATAAAAACACACTTAAGCGTCTGCAATCATTTTAATGATTCGTCGACTGCACAAATTACTCTTTCGGATAAGTTTTTCTCCCTTAATAGCTTATTTTCTTCAGAAAGTTGCAAAGTTTATACGCGTTGCGAGAGATTCTCTCGTTTAAAAAAAAAAAAAAAAAAAAAAAATTAGACGACGATACAACGACCGACGACGATTCGTTAACGTTTAACTTATATAACTTGGCTTCAAAGAAGACAGAAGAGACCACTTCGTGTAGACCGTAGAGTAACGTTCGTTCATCGTGAAGTAATTTTTTTCTCTCTTTTTGCGCTTTTGATTTTTCTTTTTCTTATTTTATGTTTGTACGGTCGCGAGTATGGGCGAAGACGACGACGACGACGACGACGACGACGACGAGGATTTATACAACCACCGGAGGCAGTGACAACAATTCCGAGAAAAAGCACACATATATAGCGATTTATACGTACATACGTACACGACGAGCTGGATAACGTCATCGTACCGCGTGTAATTTATCAACTGTGGAAAATCCTTTGGTATTATACACGAAAAACAGCCTACATAGCGAGAAAAGCTCTTTTCCTTTTATATACACACGTTGTTTCACAACAGTTGAGATAACATCGAACCCGCATTTATATCAAAGCTAGCGTTTTACTGTTTTACTACATAAATCAACTCTTCCTCTTTCTTCGTCGTCTGCTAATGAATCATTTTCAACAGCCAAGCATCTTATACGAATTACCGTTAGATATTCGGATAATCGCGAAAAACCAAGATTACTTCAATCTTTATCAAAACCCATGTTTGCTGCTTTGATACAGTTTTCAAGGCACAGAGCGTTCATGTAAATAACCATCTCGTATGTACGAATAAAATGCATATTGGGAGTTACAGTAGGTGGATTTCAAAAGAATAAAAATTTATTTGTTTATAGAGAATGAATGGGTCATTTACAAAACAACGTAAGCCCACAGCAGACACAAAAAACTAAATATCTTCCAATAATCGCTAACGGAAAATGCAGTATCTATTCCAAAATGTTTATCTGCCCCCCAACTGACCTCAATGCTTGATTGGTTCGGTTGAATGATTGCTTAAGACGTGAGAGAACTGTTTAAAGTCGTTGGACTTACGTCGTTTTGTAAATCATCGAACTTTTTACTCGTAAAAACATGGGAAATCAATGCACAGTACGGGGATAAAAACTATATTTGGAACAAAATACGTAAAAGAAAAAGTAATTAAACTTCATTACAATATATTTTCGGATTAAAAAAGGAGAAAAAAAACGTAAAAACTGAAATACGAACATCAGTGAGATATCATTTAGGTGTAAAAGTGAAAATTAGATAGAAACTAAAATGTGAACATCAAGATGGTTCCATTTCGATGTAAAAATGGAAATAAAGAGTGGAACACTAAATTTTTTAAGTCAATTTTGGTGTAAAAATTTAAAAAAAAATACGTGAAATCGAAAATTTTAAAGTTGAACTTATGAGGTTTTGTGATGAAATTTTCTTTCTAAGGTCTGAAAATGACCTCAAAAAATTACGGCAATGTTTTCATTGAATCCGATGTGAAAAATTATATTAAAATTAATCAAAAAATTGATGACTTATGCGGTTTTATAAATGACTCATTCGAATATAAGCCAGCTTATTTCTTTAATAACATTGTTAGTATTTTCAAACTTTCGAAAATCAGCTCTCAAAGATAAACATTCTCAAGCATAGTAATGAAACGATGGCATAATACATAATATGTTGTTCACTGGGGAGGGGGAGGCAGAAGTGTTCCAAAAACATGAGAGTATGGGCTACCGAATCAATATTCGTATAACAAATCGCCTAAAGGAAACATATTAAGTATGATAAGTTTTAATGAAGAAGAAAAATAATTCCAGAAATATCACATTCCAGTAAATGGTACGAGAGAAAATATGGAATATATTTTTCGAGAGATGAAAAGTGTTTGTGTATTCAGAAATATCACATTCCAAGAAATGTTACGAGTATAGACACTAGCGCTACAAGATGCCCATCTGCAGGTCACGGAGGTAAGGCGATTACAGAAAATTCCGATACCAAGTTGTTCACAACGATAGCCGTTAGGAGCGCTGCTCACTAATCTCGTAAACTGGTATCTAGCCTGTGAAATTTCTCCACGCGTTGGATGGTTCGAATTGTTCTGTCAAAGTTTTATTGTTCTGTTTCTGGTTTCGTTCTTGCCTATCTACTCTGCTTTGTTTTGTTTTATTCTGGTTCAGTTTTGTTCAGTTTTGTTCTGTTCTGTTCTGGTTTGCTTTTGTTTTGTTATGTAATGTTATTTTATGTTTTATTTTGTTTTTGAGATGGTTTGTTTCATTTTCATAAAGAATTCGCATACAAATTCAATGTTTTTCGGATCTATTCAACTTTATTATTTATTTTTCTGTTTTATATACAACCTCAATGTTTCATTCCTACCATAGAACTATAACTACGTATTTAGGGCCAATTGGTTTCCCATCCAGGGTTCAGTCCCGGCACTAATGGAATTGAAATAGAACATTCTTTTAGTAAATTTACTAAAGTACAAACTTTAGAAGTAAGAATGGGGACTGCGAAACATTGAAAATGTGAAGGTGTGCACTGTGAATAGTAAAAGTGATCAAAACAAAAAATATTTTGTTTTGTTCGGTTCTTGAACAATTCTTTCTTTGATCTGTTTTGTTCTGTTCTGTTTCTCGTTCCAAAATACTTTTTTTTGTTTTTCTTTCAGCTTTTAATCGTTCTTTTCTGTTCCAACAGCTCTGCTAGCAGGGTTGTTAAAAATTCTCAAAAAATCGATTCAATTATGAATCAGAATCGTTCGCTTCTATACCGATTCATGAATCAAATGCGCATGAATCAACTATCAAATTGATCTTCAGTGCATCATTCTACAAAATTTGAAACATGAATCAAAATTATGATTTTCTATTTCATAAACTGTGTCAAGCGTATTTTGCTTCAATTTTTTCTGAGAAGAAGCCAAAGCAGGAGCTGATCATCTTTAAGGACTTTTCTTACAAGATGTTGAGGAAGAGGATGATGATGAAACATCATCCATCCTTTCTTCCTAGCGATCTTCTAACATGGCGGAGAAATGAACAAAAAGTATAAAAAACATGAAAAAAAAATGGATAACCTGCACATGGCACATTCAGGGTATATCTATTAAGTAAAATAAGATTTGAGATTTTTTGGTGGATTGATGGATTCGATATTTTTTTTCATTGACGAATTGACATTCTGGTTCTGCAATCTGCATTACATAATATGTTTGATTTTTTGGACTTTTGTTCTTTGTCCCCAGCAATTAATTTTGTATTTCCCAGCTTCCTTTCATGAATTTACACTTATTTTTTTCTTACAATTTCTTGCATAATGAATCTAGTAGATATTTTTAAAATTTCTATCATATTTTCAGTTATAAAAAAAAGAGAAATGTGATTTTCGGTGAAAAAAATGAATCTATTCATGAATTATTGGAAAGTTGATGAATCTGAATCAAATTTTAAACAATTCAAAAATAATGAACCATGAATCTCCAAAAATTGATTCTATGATGATTCACATATGAATCATGAAAAAATTGCTTCGATTCATGATTCAATCATATCTGAAATTTCTGCATTTTGATTGGTTGAAAATTTCAACTCATTGCCGCATAGTCATATAGCGCTGTTAGTTTTGGTCTAGGAAAAGATTTGCTCCCAAGTTCTAACCAATAACCGGGACATAGTGATCAGCGCCTCTACAAGATAAACTGCGAGTAACTAATAATCACTGGTTCCCCTTACCCTTCAGACTGCCAGAAAGGCATCATGTAGTTCTAGAGCCTATAGTTGAGAGATTTTGTTGAAAAACATAGCCTTCCTTCTATACAGGCCTACAGAACTAAAACTACAAGGTACCCATCTGATGGTCCCAAGAATAAGGGGAACTGGTAATTAGTTACTCGTGGTTCATCCTGTAGAAGCGCTGATCATTATGTTCCATAACTCTTTCCCTAGACCAAGACTAACAACGCTATTTTAACCAATCAAAATACAGAAATTTCAGAGCGTATCTCTAAGGGATGTAGTGAACAACGTTCCTAACAGATATAGTTGTGAATAACTCTGTACCGGTATTTACTGTAATCCCCTCACCGCTGTGACCTATGGATGGATATCTTATAGTTGTAATGTCTGTATACAGTAGCGCTGTGAATCTGAACTGGAACCGTAATCAGAAACCGCTTGGGACTGGTTCATCAAAATAGGAACCAGAACCAAATCCAGAACCAGAATCAAAAAAATGGAACCGAAATCAAACCAAAACAGAAACCAAGGCCGGAACCAGACCAAACAAAATATTGGTTCCAATTCAGGAGCCCATCCATTTTGATAATGTTTTCTGTGCAAAAATCATAGCTGAACAGGGCAAACAGGAAAGCAAAAAATCATTTTATCGCGGTATTGGAAAACATTTATGATAAAAATGGCGTGAACCCGAACCAGGACCGGAATCCTGATATACAGACCTCAGAAGAAAAAAAGAATCTTCCCACAAAAAATACCTAACTCTTAGTCGAGATCAACCATTCTAACCACTCAGGGCCGGTTGCTCAATAGTGGTTTAAACCCGGTTCAGAGTTGAACCTCAGTTCAGATCAAAAGCAGTACGGCACAATTGTGGTTTAAAGTGAAGTAAGACTTGAACCGAGTTCAACTTCTACCATCATAGTTCGACGAGTTAAACCAACATTACTGTGTTCAGCATTTTTTGATTGGTTGGTAGTAACTTGTGGTATTACTGAGACCAATCATTAATATAGATAACAAATGTGAAACATTTTCCTTCGCCTCTTCTTTCATTTGTTGAGATTTTTTTTGCATTATTTGACTTCGGTTCCATTGTTAAAAATAAAATAAAAATAGTGATGAAAAGTGAATAAAATGGGCGAATGGTTAGTCCATTCATCAAAATGATTTGGTCATTCTTGTGTCATTTTTTGGGATTATCGCCACTTCTTTAATATCTTCATCTTCATGATTTAAAATAATATTTCTCAACGTGATAAACAATTTTTTTTAAGGAAATGAATATAAAGTTGAAGTCACATGGGTATGCGAAAAAGATCGCTCTTTTACTTCTTTTGTAATCGGTTTTCAGTATCAGAAGGAAATATTTCATGATTTCGCTACAACACAGATGAAAAATATAAGAATTCGGTAGAATTTTCGACTGAACGTCAGTTCAGGTGATCTGCACCTGATCCACTATTGGGCAACGCCATTTGCGTTGAACCAGAATTAAACCATATTCAATTGATCCAAGATTTAAACCTCAAGTTAAGCAAACTGCCCTTATTGGATTGCTCTACATTTTTCAAAGGTGAAACTTTTGAAGTTACTGTTTTTACTTTTTGTTTCATATTGAAATAATAATGTACATCAGGATTTTAATTCAGTGGTGGATAACCTTAAGCGAACGTGAACCAGTTTGCTAAGGAAGTCGTGCTACTGAAACCTCGAATGATTATTGAAAACATCGCTAATAAAGTTATAATTTAATTTTTTTGAGCACAATCTAGATAAGTGATCACTTATGTACTTCATTTAAAATCAAGTCAGTACCTACGTTTACGTATACAGTTTGGTTCTATCTATAAATTGAATCAACTTTTAAATACTATTACTAGCGAATTGTATGGCCTGTATTCTCAATCCATCAAACTGTCGCACTTCTTTGACAAACAGAGAGATGAACTAGAACAAAACCATACTTTTGAATTTCATTATTATTACCATTTCGACGTAACAAAGAGGGCGAAAAAACTGCGTAAGCAATTTATTCGACGTTCGTTCTTTTCAAAACACATAACTCATCTAATAGTTCGCCTTGAACTTTGCAACCTGCTGAGAAACACGCGTAGGCAACTTATTTGACATTTTGTTGTCGTCGCGTTGTCGTAAAACTAAGAGTATACTTTTTTTTTTATACTTTCAAATTTAAACGAATATACCGTACAGGCGTAGGGTACCGTTATTGAATCCGGACGTGAGATTCCAAACAGTAAGAAATATTGTTATTCGTACAAAAAGCCTTATTCTTCCTTATTCGTGTATACCAAAAGAGAATCCTCTTGATCGAGAAAAATGAACTTAGCAGACAATGGTATTCAATTGCGATATATTTTTCAAACAATAGTTCACACTGTTCGCAGATTCCAAATCATTCAACAAATCGCTATCATTTTGCAATATACGTTATACGTAGTCGAAAAAGGTATACTCGCAAGAAAATAAAATAAAACTGCGTCGCGTAAAAAAAAAAATGAAAAAACATTTCGTACCCAGAAACCCGTTGGTGATTAATGCGATATATTTTTCATGGCAAAGAAGGAAAGAAACATGATCAAGATTACCGCAAACTAAGTCTGATATAATGCAGAATAACCTTTACAGATTATTTGTCCAACATCGAATTATTTTCAACGTTCAAGGTAAGTACTTATTACTTATGTTAAATGTTATGGAAAACTCGAAGAACCTTTAGACATAGGTTAGAACTGATCAATCGAGCTGAAACTTTTTTGTAAAATGGAACTAAACTCTGAAAATAACAGTCACCTAATACGGTATTTTTTAGCTGTTTCGCAGTTCAACCAACGAGCAATGGAAACTTACCTAACCCATTTTATACTCCAAAATTATCATAATACGCTTATTTTTCGCACATCATCTTCACCACGCTTTCGAACAAACAATTATTTTTACAGGTTGGCCTTTGGTCTCGCATATAGATAAAATTTAAACGACGATATACACTCGACTTTGACAGGTATTAGGTAATTCATGACGAGAAAAATGTACGCTTCGTTTCGCTTCTCGCCAACACCCAAACGGATCATTTTTCAAAAATTTCATCTTTCAACTCGAAGTCATTTTTTATCTGTACTGTCAGAACATCATTGCAGATGATAAAACCGCCGGCACGTCCAAGTTATAATGGAAGAACATTAAAGTAAATCGAGAAAATAAAAAAACAAAGAAAAAATTATCCTCGACGTTGGATCGTTAAAAATAACTTCAACTTGAAAAAACCAACTCGAAAAAGAAATGGGGAGAAAAAACTATCAAAACCTTTCAAAATAACTCGAGTAAAAGGTAACGATAACTTACACTTTGAAAGTTTTTATATTAAAACGACTCGTTAATTTTTTAAAAACTTACTTACGTAATTTTATTTCATTTTATTTTTTTTTTTTATATAACGGCGGAAAGGAGATGGGGCGATATCGACTAATGGCAGCAGAAACAAAGGAGAGCGTGAATTAAGCGAACGAAGAGTAAAAAAAAGAAAAACGTAATTACAAAAAAAACGCCTCGACAAACGCTAGCGCTTGCCTCATCATCGTCGTAATTAAACCTGGTACCAGAGTATTGTATTTTTAATTTCAGCCATTAATTTTTAATTAAAGTAGCCGTCGATGCGTGTTGCAAAAATTTAGTCATTTTCGAAAACTTATAACGCATCAGACGAGTTAATTGAGGAGGAGGATACGACTTATCCGATACGTATTCTATGCGAAATATATTATATAGGTACATTTCAATTGGCGATTGTTTCCAAAAAAGAGCTCTTTTTTACATCGAATAAATGTCTAGCCCTTTTTTCATTTTCACCTCCTCTCCGAACCTATACTTTTTATTTTCCACGTACACCTCGAAATGCATTACGTAACCATACAAGCTCTGTAGTACTCGCTCTCTCAAGAAAACTTTTTTTCACCCGCCTTCAGCAAGTAATTCATCACCAAAGACCGAAGAAACGCTGTCTTAATGGCGGAAACTTGGCCTTTTCATTGCTACCCGGTATCGCAAGAATACGACAAACTATCGGCCCTTCGCTTACACCACCCTCCCTCCCCCGCCCCCCTCATTACATATGAATCAACGTAAAATCACGTAGGTACACAAAGAGCTTTGCTACACCACAGTACCGTTTAATAACTTGCTTTATAAATATTATGTACGTACGTCTACGTACACAAAGATAGGGGTTGAGGTACAAAGAAGTTTTCAAAACGATGAGGATGAACAGAGGGGTAGCACCTTCATTTAAGCAAAGAATAGCGGTAAAAATAATAATAATACTCGGTAACACGTACAAAAAAAAAAAAAAAAAAAAACACCACTGCACATACAAAGAGTAACAACCATTTTGAAGAGTAGGTACACGACTTTGTACTGTATATGTATGAAAAGATACCAACAAACCACAAGCGGCATCAGATCAGCGACCTCTTCTTGGTTTTTCCATTTTTTTTTCCTACTCTGGCGCCGCGCCATTCGGCTACCCCTTTTCTTTCACGATTATATTACACGTATAAGTATATGAACATGGTTAAATAGGTACCAGACAGTAGGCACATCTTTGTGCTCATTTAATCCTTAAGACCCATATATGTTACATGTACTGCAATGGCTACAGTTGAAAATCGACGAATTTGAAGAGAAACTTCATAATTCAAAATTGTAGGGTGCGAGAGAGAACGTTAAATTAATCAGATGCTCGGTACCTACAGAAACCGTACATAATTCGCTGCGGTAAACAGCGACAGATACACAATCTTAGCTCATGCATAGAAAAAATCATCCCAATGCGTTTTTTTTTGAGCCTGATTTTAATCAAGAACGTAAAAGAAATATGTGAATTGTCCACTCATGAAATGAAAAAAAAAATGTCACTTTGGAGAGGAAATATGCATGCCACAAACTTGAAAAAAAAAAGGAAAGACCACACAAAAGACTACATTTTTGAGGCTTTGAGGGAGTGCAATACAGGGCTGAGCAGTTGAAATCTCCAAAAAGCACACCTCGGGCATCTACTAAATGTACATTTCAAATTTCAACCACCTATCTTAATTTGCAGAGGAGAGATATACGTGGAACTGTATTTTTTCAAAATAAAACAAAAGGGAAACCCTTAATTTTTCTTCTCCTTATTGATGTAGGAGACCGATTTTTGGATATGATACATAATTTTTGCTTCTCTATCGATTGGTTCACAAACGAACCATTCTCTATTTTCGCTCTTCAGCACCCCTCACCTTAATTTAGGTGCAGCATTTTTGGCTCAATGCATCCTCGCTCAAGAATGTCAAATTCGCCGCCATTTTAAATACTGCCTAAATTTTACTGATTTTTGATCTATATTAAGGCGAAGCAAATGATTTTTAGTTTCGGTAACAAAAATACAGAAAATGACCTAATAATAAAAATAAATCGGTCATACTAAACTCACCCATAGCCACTTATATCTCACTAACCCCAAACCAACATGCCAGTTTTGCAACTCCGAGCCCAGCCTCAACCCAACACCTTCTCTTCTTTTGCCCCTCTCTAAAACATGAAAGACAAACCCTAAACATCTCTGAAATA
>FIZR01015145.1:0-93268 GCA_900060175.1 Ferrisia virgata
GCATCTACCTTCTTCAGAGCCTTTTTCCAGACTGGAAAAAGGCTCTGAAGAAGGTGGATGCAATTCTACCGAAATATAGGCAAATTGTAGATGTTTACTTGACTTTTACCGTTTTTGTGATATACCCTTATAACTTAACCGGTCAAATGAGTTTCCTCAAAACCATACTCATAAAAGTTGTTCAGCTTCGTACCCACTTAAATATTTCAAAATATATTTTACAGGTAACCTCCCATTCCTCCAGACTTGAACTTCTCACTAAATACCCGGTAGGACAGGAAAAGGAGGGGCACAATTGTACCAGTTCATGAAAGTACATATTTTAGCGATAAAGAACCATCTTTTTATCACTCTAAAAATGTATTTGATTACGGGAGGGAAGGAGAGGTAAATGGAACAGAACGAACCGGTAGTAGCGAAAAGTAAAACAGAATGAGCCTTACTTTATTCACAATGAGAATTGTTTTTGAGATTAATTTTTGCTTTGCTTTGCCAAAACAAAAAATTATCAAGTGTTGAAAATTCGCGAAAAAACAGAGAAACAAAAGAATAAAAAGGAAAACCATTGGGTTCAATAATACACGACAGGTAATTCAAGAATAACAGGTAATTTACAATATTGGGTTATTCACATTTGTATTTCGAGACAACGAAAAATGAAAAAAATACGATTTTCATTGAAATTTATCAAGCCCCATACTTGGAATGGAAATGAGAAATTAAAATCAACGGGTACTGCGATTCAGAATAAGAAAAACAGATGAGAAACACATGCATAATACGAACATTAATGTTGCCTTGATACTTCTCAGTAAGATCATTAGATCACCTTCTTTGTTCGGTGGAATTATTGGATTATTCGCCGAAAAGGTGACTAATTTGTAGATAAATTTTAATCGCAGATTCGCCAAAGAAAGATGAAATTAGAATTGCAACTTTTATCGTTAGATTTACAAGTTATATTAGATAACGAAACAACGATAATGATAAAATCATACGAGAATTATTATAGGGAAATATCCGGTTACACGTATTCTAATCCACAAATTGTATCTTGATGAAGGAGCAACCAGGACAAAAATGACCTTGGTAGGCAAAAGAAATTCAGACATTTTATAAATCGCGAAGTTCGATGAAGTTAATAGATTTCGCCGAACGAAGAGACAAAATTAAAAAAAAAACAACCGTAATACCAAAATGATTTCCCTAATCGCAGAAAAAAAAGAAGAAAATTGCACCTCAAAGGTTAAAATTGAAGAAAAAAAAAAGAATATAAAAATTCACAGTGCACACCGGAACAGATTATGTTCGAGTATTAGAAAACTTCATTAAAAGGCGGTACAGCTTTGGCGCTTTTTGACACGCAAATCTCAGCTTGCATTCGTGTAGGATATCGTTGAGTCAAGACACCTGTCACGCACCAGGGAATTGAAAGCAAAACATTCTCAGCCAGCCGATGTAAATTTTTCAATCGAGACTAGGTGCGAGTTATAAAATTAACACGTTTTGCTATGATTTGATTATTAATGCGTTAAAAAGGGAAAGAAAGAGAGAGAGGAGATGAAAGAGAGGGTAAAAAATACCCGGAGTTTTGATGGCGCTGTCACGTAGTCTGATTGACTTACCTCTACGCCGTAATTCAGTCTTTGTTTTCTCGTTGATAGCCAACCAATGTGATGTAATTCGCCACCGATTAAGGTCGGCGATAATACGTTGTTAGCTTCTTTTAGCGCTTTGACCGTTAATACGTAGAGCGCGGAATGTAGCGAATTGAACCAAGATACTGCTTCGTTGGCATCGGAGGCTCGCAATATACAACTATGTACTCCGTCCGGGGAATGTAACTCGAACGTTCGATTTTCTGTTAAAAAGAAAAAAAAAACATAACTCTTATTCATGAGAACTGTTGCGATTCGTACTTCACGTTTTCACGTTTAGTCGACGTTGGCAAAATACTCACCAGGATCACAATGTTTGAAATTACGAACTAGATAACAAAGTTGCAAAGGCAAATATCGAGTGTCTGCTCTTTGAGGAGAATGTGGATGTGGCGGTACTGTAGATAAAAAACCTCTCTGCAATTCCCATCCGACCTCTGAGATAATACTGGCTTTACGAAAATACGGCGTTACCTCTCGAAGATATTTGACTGTAACATAGAACGAGGTCACAACTGCGATACACGATACGAGCAAAAAAAAAAAAAAAAACAAACAAACAAGCAGAAATAAAAAATAGCATATATAGAATAAAACGTTGATTAACTGTAGTACCTTCTAATTCAACGACTTTATCGGCTCTTTTAAGAGCTTTAACCGCTTCGTCGTGAGTAGACTCTCGTAAATCTTCGCCGTTTACTGAAAGTATAGCATCGCCGACATAAAGCTGTTCAGTTTGATCGGCAGCCATGCCTTTGAATATTTTCGATATTAAAATTGGCATTTTATTCTCTTTGCCACCCTTTATCGATATACCTAATCCGTTGTTATCGGATTTCACAACCCTTACGATACGTTTTTGGTTGGCGACCGTTTCCGGTACATCAACGGCGTCTAGAAAAGTAGTCGTTTCGAATGAATTTTTACTATTTAAGGTGCCATTCAGAGCTGTTGAATTTTCGTAGCATTCGTCCAGCGTTATACGTAAGTATTCATCTTCCAAAGTGACAAAAACTCTGTACCACGACGTACGTACGTACGTTTCTAGTATTCCAGATCTACCGTATCCAGACATAATTGGCGTGTCTAGATTAATACGTTCATATCTTCAAGATGCATTACATTCTTCGGATAATTACTCGAAATGAGTATTCAGGCATTGAATCCGATCAAGTAACCCGTCCATGTTAACGTCACGAATTACATTTAAATTCCGTCCACGACATCGTACCTAAACCAATGTATAATACGCGAGAAACCAATTGTTAATTAAACTATACGCGAAATTAAACAACTACCTCATACATTTAAAGCAACAAACACTAAACTAAAATAAATACAACAATTTCACTACCTTATCAACTCCCAAAAAGTCGTTTCGCAAAAATTCAACGCTAAAAACAGGTTTGATTTGAAAAAATGTTACATAAATTTCGTAGAATTTGTACGAAACAGTGTTACCAATCAACTAATTCTGCGTTATGATTGGTAGTTTTGTTAGATTATGTACGTATTGCGCATGCGCATTATCTGTTACTTGCAAATCTAAATATAGGTAAAATTTTTTTGCAGAATAAGCCTGATGAAAAATTTTACTCGTTGTCTTCTACAGTCTAGACTCTATAATACTTCTTCAAAAATTGTTTGAAATTTTCGCTCAAGTTGGTTTGAACTCAGTAGATTTACTCGTTGAAATACACTTTCTCCAATTTTACTTTATTTCAGCACTCATTTCGTAAAAATTCGAAATAGTGAATTTAAGCAATGAATACCATGAAATTGATATTTACTAAATTTTTTCAGGATGCAAACTGTAAATAAATTTGTAAACAATTCATTTGTTTGTCTCTACATTAATGTTTCGTAACTTGTACAAGTACCGTGGTTGAGGAGTAATTTAATGGTTTGATCTTTTAACCTTTTGATGATTATTTCTCATTCAGCAATTTGTGAGATAATTAATAGTAACGAGTGATGTTATTTCACCTTTGTATTACATATAAGAATATTTTTTTTTAACATGCTCAAAACTCTTAACCTACTCTACGGTGAACCAAATTGAGGAAAAAATTTCCCAAAAAATAGCCTCGGTCAGGAATGGAAGAACGAGTGAATTTTGGTTCTCGTTTGTGTACCTGTTTCATAACTCAACATTTTTTTTTCTCGTTGGTTTTGTTTTCACTTAGAATTTGTAAAGTTTGTTCTCATTTCCGTCATGTTCTTCACGGTTTTAGAAATATTATTCTCGCTTTCTGTTCTTGTTTTTTATTTGGTTTTGTTAGATTCTTTGTTCTTGTTGGTTTTTGCTCTTCAATTCAACCCCTACATCTTTAAAAATTCATCTAAGTCGTCAAATCAGTGAAAAAACTTATAAAAACGAAAGTAAGATCTCGGAAAAAAAAAATTAAAATGCGCTTATCAAGGAAATACACATGTATCTGCTGAATTTCAAAAAAAAAGAAAAAAGAAAACACGGAAAAAAGAACAGAAAATAGTTGTTCTCGTTCTCGTTATTTCAAATGAATATTCAAGGTTGCTTCTTGTTCTTCAAAAATGGTGAATTTGCTTTTATCTTTCTCGTTCTTCAATTACTCAACTTTGTGGTTCTTTTTTTCGTTCTTGTACTCTAAAACCGCGTATTCTTTACGTTTTTGGCTCTCAGTCCTTTGTTGTTTTTCCATTCCTGGGCTCGAAAATACGATGGAATAACAAATGATAAAATTACTTCACCAGTGAAAGAAAAAAAAACTTTATTACAAATCAATAACATATTACAATTCATCAATGATAAACAATTACGTATAAAAAAAATTTATTTCACACGTACACAAATTCAATAATTTAAAAACCATTCGATGAAGGTTATAACGTCGTATATTTCGTCTCAAACGATCACTTAGCTCTCACGATGAAAACATAACTGAAGTCAAAATTTCATTTACCATTCGCTTGCAGGCATGCATGTCATAATATAAAACAAAATAAAATTACTTACATAAATACGTAAATCAATTAAAAATACAAGGCCAAAACTTGAGCAATGTCTATTTCGAAGAAAAAAAAAGAAAAGACCCGAAAAGAAATGAAAATTATCAGGTAATCTTTACATGATATGCTTCGGATAGTAATGCACTAATTTTTAAATATTTGCGAAGCGAAGGAAAGTGGTTGGAAAATTTGATAAGACTGTAATTTTTTAAATAGTAAAGTAAAATTAGGAACTTGTATGAAAAAAAAGCAGGTAGTTTAAAATCGACTAAAATATTGTACATTAAGCTCTCCGTCTTTGATAAGCTACAACCTGAGTGTAATTGGGCTTTCAAAATCATGGTATGAGGAAAAGTTTTCAACAAATTACAAACGTAATTCACAAAATATTTTAAAAATGGTTATACAAAAATATACAAATAAATAATAAAAAATATTAAAAACATTCATTAAATTTTACTGATGGGTTCTTTTTTAATTTCTTCCGATTGTGGTTTATCCTCTCTTTCTTCGGCTAAAAAAAAAGATGGTTAGTATTTATGTACTATTATCATAGAAAAATGAAAGTTCTAACAAGTTACTTTTAATTTCGGGTTTAAGCAATTCGTCAGTTTTACTATTTTCAGCGTCACTTTTACCTTGATCTATTCTAGGTTTTTTTCTTGTCGGAGTAGTGGGCGAACCTTTATACGATCTGAAATTTGAAATGTGATTAGATAACTCTAAGAATAATCATTGAACTGTTTTAAGGCTCTTACCTGTTATCTTTTCTACCGGCTCCGACTGGACCTTCATCTTCACTATCACTGAATTCATTTTCACCTATGATACGTTTATCTTGCACAGACTGAGGATTACGTTCATCCGGATTCGTTAATTCTTCATCTTCTGAATCTTCCTTGGCTCCATCCTCCGGGATAGCTGTGAAACATAGATGTTTAATCACTAACAATAATGCATGCATGCACTATGCAATTTTATCGATTCACATTACACACCTTGCACTTGAACACCAGGAGCATGCGGAAGCATTCGCAAATTTTCAAATAATCGGGTCCTGTAATTAGTTTGAATTAGAGAATGACTACTGTTAAAAAGGAGTATGAAGCGCCAATTTAATTAGTTACTTTATTTTTTCTAGGTAATCAGTTTGGTTCTGGTTTGCCATATTTGATGGACTGATATGAAGTTTGAAATCTGGACCGAAATATTCGAAATAATCGTTGTAAGGCAGTTCATTAGCGATATCAACTCCTAAAGCGACAGATGTTTCATAGGTCCAACATCTCGATACGTTTCTAATGGTGTAACCACCTCCACCGACCATTAAAAATGGCAGGCCATATTTTTTTACGAAATCTACACATTTTCCATGGCCTAAAGAAAATTATTAAATTGAACAGAAAGTCCAAACTTTTAAACATTACACAATCGAATGAAAAGTATACCAAATTACCTTTAACGGTCAAATTAAAACATCCCAATCGATCACCGGTCAAAGAATCGGCTCCACATTGCAGTACAACAGCACTAGGCTGAAAAGTTTCCATAACTTTGGTAATTATAGGCACAAATATAGATTCGTAGCTTTCATCGTCCATTCCATCCCGTAAAGGAATATTCACAGCGTAGTATTTTCCTTTTCCGGCACCGATATCCTGATAATATTTAAAAAAGAAATGTAAAAATTTTATTGAATTTTTGATCAATTACGAAAATAAGTATACAAAACTTCAACACTCACCCTCAGATCTCCAGTACCGGGGAAATATTCACCGTACTTATGGAAAGATACGGTCATAACTCTATCGGTAGTGTAAAAAGCTTCTTCTACACCGTCTCCATGATGCACATCAATATCTATGTACAATACTCTCTGGTGGTATTTTAGTAACTCTAAAATACCTAGTACAATATCATTAACGTAGCAAAATCCAGAGGCTTCAGATTTCTTAGCGTGATGCAAACCACCTCCCCAATTTATACAAATTTCGGAAGCCTGTTTGTTCAATTTAACTGCCGCAGCGACCGATCCGCCGGCTGATAATTGACAGAATTCATATAAGCCGTCGAACACCGGACAATCTTCTCCAACATTGACTAAAATTTCAAACATTAATTAGACACCGTTGATATTCATTCAAGTAAATGATTTAAGCCGTACCATGGTATACTTACATCTTTGCATTTGTTTATTATATTCGGTCATGTTATCGGGTCTAATGCTGCGAAGGAAACGAATATAATCGTCACTGTGAAACTTAGTCATTTCATCGGCTGTTGCTTTATGAGGTCTCTGTAATTTATACAAATTACGTAGATGAATTCACGAGGGATTTTATACCGATAACAGTGTACATTGGTATACTCACAAATATCTCCATTTTTCGGTAAAGTCCATAATTGAGTAAAAGATTATGAGTCATTCGAATTCTATGCGGCTTCATCGGATGCCCTTGTCCATAGTAATAATTACCGATATCACCTAAAAAGTAATTTTTATAAAAGAATTTTAAATAAGTAGAGAATCAACATGTATATTGATATCACTTGTAAACATTGATAGGCCTACGGGAAATATAAATTTAATTTATACATTTATACGATCATTCTTGAGGCAAAATAACGCATTTTAATGATTTATGTCATCAAGCAAATGCGTTATTCAGAATTATCATGTATTAATTTATTAATTTAGTGAATTTTTTCCTAGATGATTTCAGTAAATATAAGCGCTGCGTAATCTCCACATTTCACAAAAAGTACTTACTGTCATAATAATAACACACTCTTTTCCGACTATGTGGACCTGACATTTCACTTAATCGATTAAGCGGATAACTACGTATAAAATTTCTAAAATTTTAACTATAATAATTAGAAAAGATTTGAAAAAATAACCGCGTTCGTACAATTTGACAGTGGAGGTGGACATGAACGCAAAACCAAACAAAACGAAAACAAATGTATATCGATTCTGAGAAAATCGATTACCGTTTCTCGTTTACCTACATTCCCAAAAATTAACTTTTAAAACATATTTTGAACTACTACACTGAAGTAAGAAATTTTTTTCAATGTAAAAAAATTGTTTGCGTTTATATTTATACGATCTTAATTGTCTCAACGGAAAACATTTGATAAAAATTAAAAAAATTGAATATTTTCATTATCGTGGGAAGTTACCTATCTTGAAATTGAAACCAACAATCGATATTAATTGATGAGCTTGGAATATCGTTATAATGTGATGTGTTCGTAAAGTAGGCGCACTTTTCGTTGATGAAAATAAATAAAATAATCGCTTTTTTTGTTGAAAATCTAAATAATTTCTTACTTTTGAAAAAGAGTGATGAAAGAAACGTTTTCTGATCACATTTTTAAAGAATATAAATTAACGTTATTACACTAGGTATTGAAAATTCGTCGAGAGTTGCGTTCATCTCGTCCAATTGGTTCACCAAGAAGCAAACAGTTGAACAATAATTCTTTATTTTTAAACAAAATAAAAAACTTTTGAAGTAACGAAAAATATCATTTGAAATATGCTTTGCATAAACGATAATTTCCCCAGTATTTTCAGGGTTATACTTTTCTGAATTATCTGAAACTTATGCAGCCAGAATGCGAATATCTAACCCGACTTTTGGAACATTAAAGATCCATGCATGTGTATTCAAAGATCAGTACTGTACTTCAAAAATCACAGAAATTCAACGAAGATACTCCTAGTCTAGATACCTGCGCTCAGGATAAAATAAAAAATGAAGATATCTTTTGAAAAGTAATATGTTCGTTGACCACATCAACTAGAATAATTGTTTTGATATAAACACCTTTCACATATCTGAGAAAACTTCGAATGTTAAGACACAAATTGAAAAATGAAACAAAAAAGTCATTAAAAAATTAGTATTCAGATATACTGAGAAGTACAAAAATGTAGGCAAAGCTTACTATACAGTTCATAGGACAATATATACAAAAATCATATAAATATAGAACTATTTAAGATATTTGTAGGAAGTATAATTTTGCAGATGACTTAAAAATTATTTTTATATCGATTCGTTATGAACGAAATACACATGTATAAAAATTTTCATTTGCAGTTCTCACCTCACATTCTACCGAAGATTTAGAAACAAATGGAGTATCGCGTTATTCGGTGTTAAAACGTTCAACATCCAGATGTAAAAAATTTATACATAAATGAACACAAAATTAAGATGAAAGCTAAATTTTTTTTTCAAATTTTTCTTAAACATACAGAGATCTTAAGCGGTGCTTTTAATTTCATTTTTACTCGATTCTTCTAGTTTCATTTCTACATCTTTTATTTGATCTATTCTCGGTTTTTTTCTAGTGGGAGTAGTAGGAGCTCCTTTGTAGGATCTAAAATGAAACAATGATTTTCAGAGACGAACATTTGAACTATAATAAAAAATGAAATAATTACCTATTGTCTTTACGATTTGATGTAGGTGGCCCTTCGTCTTCACTGTCACTGAATTCATTATCACCAATGATTCGCTTATCTTGAATACTCTGAGGATTTCTTTCATCGGGGTTAATTTTATCTTCATCGTCCGAGTCTATTTTAACGCCATCTTCAGGAATCGCTGTAATAATTTCGTCAAGAAATGAGATATTTTCATCAGTATGAGGAATTATAACTCAACGTATAAAAACCTTGAACTTGAACTCCAGGAGCATGGGGTAACATGCGTAAATTTTCGAATAATCTTGTCTTTATTTTTTCTAAATAATCTAAATTGTTCTGATTAGCCATATTGGACGGATTGATATGCAGCTTAAAATCAGGACCGAAATATTCGAAATAATCATTGTATGGAAGCTCGTTAGCGATTTCTACGTCTAAAGCAACTGATGTTTCATATGTCCAGCATCTAGAAACATTCCTGATTGTATATCCTCCACCTCCAACCATCATGAATGGTAAACCATAGCGTTTAACGAATTCTACGCATTTGCCATGACCTAAAACAAGTTGAAATCTTGGTCAATATTTTTTTTAATTGAATTTAAATTCAGAGAAAGAATTTCAAATCACCTTTTACGGTCAAATTAAAACATCCCAAACGATCACCAGTTAACGAATCAGCTCCACATTGCAACACAACAGCGCTAGGCTGGAAAGTTTCCATTACTTTAGTAATTATAGGAACGAATATGGACTCGTAGCTTTCATCGTCCATTCCATCTCTTAGCGGAATATTTACAGCGTAATATTTTCCTTTTCCAGCTCCAATATCCTATAAAATTTTTAAACGTGAGTGTCCGATGGTTTACTTCGCTAACGGTTTTACTGAACGGAATAAATGCATAACGTATCACCTCATCGCTTTTCAACAGGTTGTGATGAAAAGAATTAGGTGCATGTTTTACGTTTTATACATATATTCTTGAAACTTCTTTTGTTGCATTATCTATTATAAAATTTTCATCATTTACAAACCCTTAGGTCACCAGTTCCTGGGAAAAATTCTCCGTACTTATGGAAAGATACAGTCATAACTCTATCGGTAGTGTAAAAAGCTTCTTCAACACCGTCTCCGTGATGAACATCGATATCAATTTACAAAACGCGTTGATGATATTTCAGTAATTCAAGAATACCTAACACTATGTCGTTAACATAGCAAAAACCCGATGCTTCGGATTTTTTAGCATGGTGTAAGCCGCCTCCCCAATTTATACAAATATCGGACGCTTGTTTATTAAGTTTTACGGCTGCAGCGACAGATCCGCCAGCAGACAACTGGCAAAATTCGTATAAACCATCGAAAACCGGGCAATCCTCCCCGACATTGACTAAACAAAATCATAAACAAAATAATCAAAAATTTAAAATAATGAAAGATTTTTTCAGTAACTTACATCTTTGCATTTGCTTGTTATAATCGGTCATGTTATCTGGACGAATACTGCGCAAAAATCTAACGTATTCTTCGTTGTGAAATTTCATGATTTCATCTGCTGTAGCTTTATGCGGTCTCTGTTAAAATAATAGTCATTGGAAAAAATTCATCCGGTAGGTATTTCAATTGTTGAGAAAAGAAAATATGCTTACAAAAATTTCCATTTTTCTGTATAAACCATAATTAAGTAATAAATTATGGGTCATTCTTATTCGATGAGGTTTCATAGGATGTCCCTGGCCATAGTAATAATTTCCTATATCGCCTGCAAAAAATATATCATGATGTGTTTGAACAACGGGTAACGTATCAGTTAAAAAGAGATATTTTAATTGTATGTTTGAATTTTTCGTCAAGTTACAGTTCCAGGGTTGCAGTAAAAATTTAATTAAAGTAAATTTCTACATCGAAAAATCGAAGTTTTGAAAAATTTTCAATGTTTAACCGGGTGCTTAACGATCACAAAACAAATACTTACTGTCGTAATAATAACACACTCTTTTTTTACTGTGAGGTCCAGACATTATGTACTTCTTAAAAAAATGACTGAAGTAAAACACAATTTAAGGAATTATCCTACAATAAAAGCATCTTTTTAAAAAAAGTTTACCGCGATTAATGACAGCACAGTCGCCAGTCGGCGGATTGAAACAAATAAGCCAAACTTTTGCGAAAAACGAGATGAATTTTATAACATCGATATATAAAAATCGAAATCGATTAATGCAGATTGAAAAAACGTTGTAGTAGTTTCAAACTTTGAAAAATTGTTTTTTAATGATCTCCTATTTTAGAAAATTAAAAACTAAACTTTACCAATTATTATTATTATTAATTTATTTTAAAAAATTGATAAGTATTTAGAAAATCGTTTATATTTGAAAAAAAATCATTTCAGAAATTATGACTAATAAATGGAAACACTTCGGTCAATAGATCGATTCTCGTTTCAATTCGATGTAAATAATATATCGAAAAGCTGTGTTTGGATTTTTAAAAATCGCGTGTTTGCATTTTTACATTTTACAATTTCCAAATCTCAATTTTAAAGCTCCAAAAACAAAAAATTCATCTTTGCAGCTTCTAGTTTAAAATAAATTAAATTTGGTTCAAAATTTGAAGATACTTGTGAGTTTCCAATAATTTTCAGCCGTTTTTTAGTTGGAGTAGAGTTCGCAAATTGGGAATCAGTCAGTTCGTTGACCTCACATCTACAGTTTAAATCTTCTTGCTCAGACAGAATATTTGACATTATAATTTTAAATTTTAACTCGAAAAAGCGACGAATTTTCACGTACATCTAAAGAATTATAATAAAATAAAATAATTCCATTGTTTCCAATGGATTATAATAATTGACTCAACGATATAATTGAATTTTATTATTTTTTTTTACGTAAAACAAAAATCACAAAGATGATTACTTTTTCATCGCAACAATTACTTTTAATTTATGAAATACTATTCTATAAAACATGAGCTTATAACTAAGAATAATACCATACCAAATGAAATAAAGTATCAGTATAAATAGGAACATGAACGCATAACATTAATAAAAGTAAACGGCGTATACGGTGGCAACACAGAACACAGAATCCTGAAATTAAACCATTAAAACTAGTGCATAAAACATCATTGTATAAATTATTCAAATCAAAACATAATAAAATGACTTACATTTTCATAAGATAACGAAGCGATTGCATCCGTCGCAGAATCCCATAAACAACGAGCCACAGTTCTCACTCCAGCTCCTCTTTGTTCTCCAAGGACAACATGAGTAATTAGTTTATAATTAGGATCAATACAAACTAAATACAAAAACAAACAAAAAAATTGAGAACAATCGGCACTAAAATTGATAAAAAGGGGTGTCAAAAATTACCTCTTAATCGTTCCTTGAGAGTTTTGGGAATGTTTTTACATAATCTCTCTATCTCATCTTTCTCGTATTTTGTATTACTAAGTTCTTCATTCAGAACGTTATGAATAATTTCTTTAGCCAGTTCTTTTGAAAATCTGCCAACAAAATGTTATTTATTTGGCAAATTTTTCATTATTATTGTGTTCATGTTTATTACCTTTTTTCAATTGGAGGCCTTATTTGGAATTCTACAACTTTCTCTTCGCTGGATTTGACAATTCGACTGTTGGCTACTTCGCTGGAATCATCCATTTTCATGAAGGTAATTATTTAATTGGAATGAGCTTTTATGGTTTGAATTTTTTCATATATCAGAAAAGATTATCTTTGGTTGTTATGGAAATGATAAAACACTGATCATAATACATTGTATTTTACGAAGAATAACTTTGATAGAGGAAATTACAAAGTCACATGAGTAGATAATTGCTAAGCTAACGCTTTCAAGAATAGAAACTTCTAAATCTTTTTCTTAAAAATTATCTTTCAAATTCAAATTTCATAATTCAAGTCTCAATTAAAAAAAAAAAAAATAAAAACGAATAAAAATTTGAATTATTGGGTTTGTGATTGTGATTTTTGCGAGGGATCATTTAGCAGTGTTGTTTTAATTACTTTTTAAAAACTGTTTCTGTCATTTTTTTCATGTCACTGTTTTACCAAATTATGCATTTTTTTATTTCTGAGAAAAAAACAAAAAATGATTGAAATAATTTGAATAATTTATTTTCAATATCTAAATTAGTGAAAAAAATTACAATATAACATTTTTTTTTTTAATTATGCAATATTTGATTCAAATTAAAAACTAAAAAGTAATTGTTGGTTCGAACAACAGTGCTATTAGATAAGAAATTTTGCATTGAAATTTTGCATTAAAAATTTGCTGAATAGACAAGGTTATCTAAAAATTTATGATGATGATGAAATTTTATCAATTGTGAAAATTTCTACTTATTTGTGCTTATACTTTCTTGTATATTTTGAGAATATAACTCAAATATTCCAAATTTTTAATCGGAATAATTTATTTCACAAGTGGAAATCCGCGTTATGAAATACCTCATTTGAAGTTTGATATTATTTTATATGTGAATGTGCACGTCAAATAGATATTGCAGTATTCCTATCTTCCACTCATATATTTCTCATTATCCATTATGGTGGTTAAATTATGCTCAATTGCTGTAAGGTGTTACTCAAAACTTGCTCCAATCAGCAAAGGTCTAAGTGGTTTAGCTCGCCAACCAGTTCCTAAACTTGATGAGACGCTGAGGAAATATTTAAGGTAATTATTGATCTACTGTTAATTACTGGTCATATCTGTATGCATTCTGTTTTTCTTTTAGATCTGTTCAGCCATTTTTATCGGGTAAAGAATTAAATAACACAGAAGCTTTAATCCAAGAATTGCTTCGAGATGGTGGAGTCGGTCAAAAATTACAAGGGTATTTAGAAGATCGAGCACGAAAGGAAGAAAATTGGGTAATTCATGAACTATCATTATCGTAGGAGTCTATTGGTGGCTTGATGTTTCTCAACAACTGTGTTAGCTTTCAGAATGGTGGTTAAATACCGCGTATCTAGAATTTCGAGAACCTGTTGTGGTTTGGTCAAGTCCCGGATTAGTTTTTCCATTAAGAAAGTTCAACTTGGAAGCAGATCAGTTGATGTATGCAGCTAATATGATTCAAGCCGCTTTGGCTTATAAATCCATTATAGATCAGTACGTATTGTGATCAATTTTATTGAAATGCATTAAAAAGAGCTACTTCATGGTGTGTTTTATGATTTAGAAATCAAATTCCTCAAGAAATGATAGGAAAAGATCCACTGGATATGACTCAGTACAGTAAAATTTTTGGAACTTGTCGAATTCCGCGGCCGAAAAGAGATCAACTTGTGTACAATAAGGATTCAAAGCATATAATTGTGATTCATAATAATACGGTTAGTGCTTTTAAACTGCTGAATCTTCTTTAATGTTAATTTAATTTTTCTCTTAAAAAAAATACTATTTTTTTGTGGTTACAGTTCTTCAAATTAATTACTCATTATGATGATGGACATCCTCTAACTACAGAAGATTTGTATGATAATTTATTAGCTATTGTGGAAAGCTCGACCGAAAAAAGTATTCCAGTTGGTATTCTTACTTCGGAAAATAGAGACATTTGGGCTCAAAGTTACCAAATTCTGGAAGAAGGTGAATTTTCACTTTCCGTTGTAAGTTACAAATGAACGTCTTTGAATATCTTTTTATTTGTTTTGATTTTCAGACGAACATAATAAGCAAGTATTGAACGAAATCCATACCAGCTCTTTCGTCTTATGTTTAGATTCTACATGTGATCTCTCTAATATCACTTCTCAAACAAAAGCAGCTAGACAAACAATCCATGGAGGTGGTTCACAGTGTAATGGTGCAAATAGATGGTTTGATAAAACTATTCAAGTAGGTTGATCCATATTTTATGTGATTTTTCGAATTGTTCTGCTAATTTAAAAAAATTGCAATTTCTTAGTTTATCGTTAATCGAGATGGTCAAGTGGGTCTTACTTATGAGCATAGTCCAGCTGAAGGGCAACCCATTGCTTCGATGATGGATTACATAGTCGATTTTATGTAAGTAATTATAATTCTAAGGAATTGATTATTTTTTATAACGAAATTAATTTTCATAAATTTTATTTATTTCTTAGCGATAAGAATTATGAAGAAGTTGATACCTCAGCTTTAAGAAATTTTGCGTTGAAGAATAAAAAACTTCAATTTAATATATCTCCTAAAGTAATCGAATATATCCGTAACGCTCAGAAAAACCTGGACGAGTATATATTTTCCTCTGTTTTAACAACTGATACAAAATCTAAATTGTGAAAAATTTGTTTTTAAAATTTACTTCTATATTTTAAAGGCTTGTAGAAGATCTTGAATTGAACTGCTTCACGTATAAAGAATATGGGAAACGGTTTATCAAAGAACAGAAGTTGAGTCCAGATAGTTTTATTCAAATGGCTCAACAATTTGCATTCTACAGATTGCATAAAGTTCCTGGAGCTCATTACGAATCTGCTTCTAATCGACGCTTTTTGCATGGTCGGACAGAAACGATACGTTCATGTTCAGTCGAATCGATTCGGTTCGCTCAAAAAATGCTTAATAATAAATGCAGCAGAGAGGATCGAATTTTAGCTTTGAAAGATGCGATTTTATCTCACAAAAACTATACTGTTGATGTAAGTGTTTTTTGCATAAAATTCGTGTTGATATTTTTGATTATTCAAATGTGAATTTTTGTATTTTTAGGCAATGAAAGGATTAGGAGTAGATAGACATCTGTTAGGGTTAAAAATCGCTGCTAAAGAATTGGGTATCGAATTACCTCAATTGTTCACTGATCCAGCTTATACTCGCAGTACTCACATGAGAATTTCTACTAGTCAAGTACGACAATAAATGCAAACCATTTTGGAACATAATAAGTAAAACAAGTACACTAAGCAAATTTTAAATTTTATATAGGTAGCATCAAAATGCAATGGATTCATGTGTTATGGACCTTTGGTAAATAATGGTTACGGATGTTGTTATAATCCTAGAGACGAAGACATGAATTTCGCTATCTCAGCTTTAAAATCCAACGAAGAAACTGATGCCAATAAGTTTAAAGAATCTCTTGAAAATTCATTGAATGATATGAAAAATTTATTGATTGTTTGAGAAGTCCTCCGAAGACTGATATTTTAATGAATGATGTCGATGCGTTCGCGAAGTATTTTTTATGTTGTGTTCTTTATTTATTTTATTTTTAAAACATTTTTCTCGAGTCATACACCGAGACTGACGTATCTTTCATTTTGTTTATCTATTGTTTACTTCATTCTTATTACACAGTATTTTAAATAATTAATTGTTTCATTTCGGAGGAGAGGATTAAGAATAAAAAAATCATCTCATCTCTCTCTATGCGGACATTATCGGTACTTGTTAGTTAGTACAATAAGAACCACAAAAATCTAGGACAGAAACAAAGCGTTCAGTAACTGCATAGAAACACACATGGGACAAATGTAACTAGAACTTATGCAGTTGCATAAGAATATTTGTCATTTGATGACCTAAACGTAAACATGTTTTTTTTTTTTTTTCATGAACTTTAAACATATATTCAGCGAATATAAAATATTCACAATCTCAACAATGTATATAAAATATAATAAAAATTATTAAAATGAAAATTACACGATGGTTGGAAGAAATACATATACAACACATAAAACATTAACCATCAAAAGAATGAGTTTTATAAATGTTGATTGGGAACCAATACTAATGAATAGGAGGTGGAATAATCAAATTGGGTTATAATTAGCTCATAGAAAGTGTAGTTTATATTTTCAATCCCTGCATATTGTTTTCCAATCCCTGAAACTAATAAAATAAAATCAGGTACTTCCTCACACATAAGCAAAGTATCTATTCTTGAAGTATCACATCAACATGAAAATACTCACGTTTAAATCCCAAATCACTAGCTGGCCATCTAATCCAGTGGTACTTAACTTGGTGACAGTTCCATTGGAACTAGAATATATCTGCATGGATTTAATGCTGTTTTGATGAACTGTATCAAGAGACGTATCATTTTCCGCTTTAGCTTGTCTATCTAAGCTTTGAAATTTTCTCATGGCACTAAAACAAATTCGAAGTGATGAACATTTGTGCGTTGGTCAATTGATCATTGCTGGTTCTTAACACTCCATCATACACATACCTTAATCCAGATCCTTCTTTCTTTTGCGATCGGTCTAATTTACATACAAATTTAATTTGATTATTCGCATCCACCGCATACAACAATGGACAGCAGCTATGACCCTAATTAAAAGCATTTTTTATTAATAATAGCTATTATTTCCTGTAACAATAAATCTGATTGTAATATAATTACCGCAGCTACGATATAAGTGGAATTAACCCACACACATGATAGAAACGGTAACGTATCCGTTCTCAATTTAAATACAACGGGAGAGCCTTGACTAACACTGGCTACCGAAATAGATGAATCATGAGCAACCCAACATAACTTATTACCATCGCTACTAAACGATAAACAATGGATCCATCCACCTAAAATACAAGAAAGAAATCATCATCAACGCGTCTTACTTATATCTTAGAATAGATTTTGTTCATACGAGCTTACCGATACATGGAGAATTATTGAATTCAACTAAAAGATTGCCCAACGAATTGGTATTACTACCCCAAGCAGTTTCCGGACAAGTCTCCTTAATATCTTTAATAAACGCCGAAAATACCTTAACTTTAAAATCAGCGCTACCAGCAGCTAATAGAACGTTGTTCGGATGCCAGTCGAGAGTATTAACCGTCGACTTGATAGGTTTTTTAATATGTTTAGAAACCCACCAATTGTTAGCTTTTTCAAAGTAACAAATTGAAATAATACGAGCTCCAGAGCCAGCGGCGAATTTGTTCTCTGAAATAGTCACACAAAATGAAATAATCGATTCCGGATATAGGTAAATGAAATTCAATTCTACCTTGAGGGGACCATTTTACGCAAGTAGCAGCTCGATTTATACGCAGTAATACTTGTGTAGGAGTCCATTTGCCATCTGGCCCTTTTTCCCAAACATAAGCGTCTCGATCCTAACACAATAAAATATTAATTGATACAAAACACCAAGTAGAAACATTTAAATCAATTATCTACTCACTTCTGAACAAGTAACAATACGATTAGTTTTTGGTGCCCAATCAACACCAGTTACTTTCAAATCGTGCCTGTTCAATGTATCGAGCTGGGTCCAGTCGTTACTGTTTTTATCGTGCTGATAAATACGTATTTCTTGATTATTCGGCGCGACCGCAATTTCTAAACAATACACAAAGAACCAAAGTATAATCATTTGTGAAGGCAAAAGCACGTATTTAAAATGGACTTACGTTGTTTGGTAGCGTTCCAAGCATGATGAGGAAGAGGTTCGATGCCGAAACTGTATTTTTCTACCATTTCTCACTTTAACTGAAGTACTTAATAAGATAAAAAATACTCAATTTCACAAAATGACTTTCTTGAAAATATATCCCAAATGAGTTTTTACTTTTTTACCTTTTAGGGCATAGATTACAGATAACTGATTCG
Organism: Ferrisia virgata; assembly: GCA_900060175.1. Lineage (NCBI taxonomy): Eukaryota > Metazoa > Arthropoda > Insecta > Hemiptera > Pseudococcidae > Ferrisia > Ferrisia virgata. The sequence continues at coordinate 18,692 of FIZR01015145.1, forward strand.
GTACGTTGATGATTTCAATAAGTTAAATTTTGGGTTTAAAACTATACGATTTCATAATTTATATTTAAATTAATTTTATTAGAGTAAAACACCGAGGCATCTTACTCAATTACTCATATCTAATTCTCGGTAGATGCGATTGATGATTGACAGTGTTGCCAAACCAGATTTTTAAGCAATCTTTATCAATCTAACTTTACACACTTGTAATTTTGCAAAATTTAGTGAATATTTCCATTTTTTCCCACCAATTTAAAAATGCTAATCATGCTTAATTCTTGAAAAAATTATGCTAAAAATATTGCTAAATTTTTTCAACCACTTTTTTAAAAATAGTACAATAGCCGTCACTTTATCTGGGTATCGCTGAAATAAAATCATAAATTCTGTTATTAACAGTATTGTAAACGGATTTTTTTGTAACTTTGCAATCAAAATTCTTGAAAAAGAAATTTCGTTTAGTATACTTTTAAATAACGAGGATTATCCGAAAAAAATTAAGTATCCGAAAATGTAATTGAAGAGTTTCATTACAGTTATCAATCATTGATTGATGACTGTAATCAAACTACATTATTGATTCACTTGACACTGATCGCCGGTAGGATCGTTAACTGTCTGCAAAGCAATATTGATTGGTCCGACTCAAAAAACGCTACAATCGGTAAAAATTTCAAATTTTTTGAATTTTGAATTTATATTTTTTATTTATAGACACAAATTTGGTCTATTATATAGTTTTTATTGCCTTGTTCACGTGTCGCGAATGCTGTATTGGTATTTGAGTTCATATTTTGATTTGTTGCCTACTCAGTTGATAGTGAACTCAAAATATCATTGCGTTTTTTACTAGAATCGCAAACTTCAAGGTTTCAGAAAAACTGGCACAAGGCATAGTACTACACAAATATCATTTTTAGAAATGCAGTCTCAATAATTAAAAATCAAAAATGAAAAAATGTGGCCTTGTGGGTTAGAGCCAGATAAAGAACTACAAACTAAAACGATAAAATCAGCTTTGAGAGGAATTTACACGACACAATTTCTTCAATTGTTATTAATTCTTCACAGCTCAGAAGAGCATCACACAACAAATAAATCGACAATACAGTAAATTTTTATTATCAACACTACACATTTCTCATTACCTGACAATTTGAAAAAAAAAAAAAATCAAAACAAAACAAAACGAAACAGAAATCAAACTGAAAATTGAAACTTGAAACCATTCTGCATATACCAGATTTCATCATTATTACAATGTAACTGCACACGAAATCAAACAAACGAAAATAAAAAAAAATAGAATGAAAGAAAGGTAAGTAAATAAAAATAAAAAATAAAATAAACGATAACATAATTGAGGCTCAATTCCGGATTATTCACTGCGGTAAGATCGAAGGATTAAAATTATACCATTAAAATTCGGTTAATAATTTAAAATTTCCATCTTTAAATTTTCACCTTCGTACGTAGATATTCAATACGGAAACTCGATACAAGATGGACAAACGAATAACAAAATGTTGAGTCCAAAAAACAGTAAGTGGAAAAAATGAAACACATAAACTTCCAACTAATAAGAAACAAGAAATTACACTCGTAGTGTTTATTTTCGTACGATAATGGCGACGACGATCGAACAATAATCGAAAACTCATGACTTTTTTATTTTTTAATTTCTGTACGGACGATTTTATACTATTCCCGAAACTGAATCGCCAATATGAGCATCGTTCGCCTACAACTTCACACATACGAAGATTAAATTGGCCATCGATCTTATCAGTTTCGGAAATTGAACGCGATTCCGTTACTTGAAACGCGTTGCAACTTTTAGCGCCGCAACTGATTCCTAATTAAACAGAATCATTCTTCGCTGAACGCGAACATTTAAAATTCATGTTTACTGTATCCTGCACAATAATGGCGCGCATTTGTAATTGTTCAAACCCACGGAGTCCAACCTTCGTACAATAATGCCAGATTTTCCACATTGGTAGCATCCTTTATTATCTTATCGACCTGTGGAAATACAAGATACGTTACTAATTGATCTTTCGACTCAGATTTCATTTGTAAATTCAATCAAAATAGGTACCTGTTCCTGAACTGACAATTTACGCCCATCACCGTGATCTGAATCTCTACCTTCTAATTTCATACGTACTCGACGCCAAACGTTAACCGCATACTCGTTCTTTTCTTGCAAAACTATATCAAACAGGGTGAAAAATATTTTAGTTATTGATATTATGTAGTCAAGCAACAGGAAAAATTTAACGATTTTTCTCTAAAATATGACATACCTTTACCAGTTCGCGGATCATGAGGTAGTCTTTTCTTTGGTGAAAGACGAATACTCTCTTGTCGTAGTAAAGGTGGTCGTTTGGCTTTCGGCGGTATTCTCTCAACCGAGAATTTCAACAATTCATCGTAAACGTAGTCCGTCTGCTGTTGAATGATTTGTAATTGTGTCAAGAAGCCGTGGCCTTTCGTATCTATCAAATCGACCGATGTCAGTTCTTTCGTGATGCTATTTAGTTGCTCGCAGTAGGTTTTATGACGAGCCAGGTAGTCGGGTATTCCGGCAATTCCATCGTTATCTTCGAACTAGAAAAGGGAGAATTAACGGGTGAAGTTCTTTCTCTTACAATTATTGATCATTTGAACGAATAATGAAGAAAATACCTTCATCATGGATTTCAGCAGCGATCGTACATCGATTAATATTTTGTGATGCTCGGATAAACAGGTTCGAACCAATATAGCGGATGTTTTGACGTCATCACGAGCTGAAGCTACGCAATTTTTCAACGGTTCGAGTTCATTGCCCAACTTCTTGATAGTATCTACGTAAAAACAAATGTAATCGGTTAAAAATTTCGAGAAATAATGAGATGCTGAAGAAATGAAAATTAGAAATAATCGAAAAAAAAGATGAGAACCTCACCTGATATTAAATGATCGGCTTCTTCGATCCAAACACTATCGATGGGTTTAACCGGCGGTAACAACTGTACTAAATGTTCTTCTTCAGGAGTAAATGAAGCCGTCGCTAATCCCATAACCATGTTACACGCTTCTTTGTAATTATTCACAAGCTAAACATATTACATAGTAAGTTTCGTAAACAAAAAATAATGTAAAAAAAATACATCTCTTTGCGATGCTTTTTCAGCCTGATTTTCGCGACATATTACAATAACGAGAATTGAAAATTTTTCTAATCAGTAATAAGCGTAGTAAAAGTTCAATGGGGAGGAAATGTCGAAACCCCCAAAAGACACATCTAGGAACCTTATTAAATGCACGTACATACCGAATTTGAACTTCCTAGCCTATCTTAGAGGGTAGTAATGCGAGGAAAAATTTTAAAATTAGAAAAATCAACCATAAAACTATATTTTTATGGCCGTGTGGAAGTGCAATGGTATTGAAAAGTCGAGACTCTCAAAGGCACATCTCGGGCTCCTTCTAAATGTACATACCAAATTTCAGCTTTTTAGCCCAACTTGGAGGAGAGTTATGAAAGGAACAAACTCAAAGAATGAGAAAAACCGACTAAAACCCACATATTTGAAGCTGCGAGGGGGTGCAATGTGACTGAAAATTCGGCATCCCCAAAAAGTATATCTACAGCCCCCACTAAATGTACATACTAAATTTCAACTTCTTAGCTCAATACGGCAGAGAGAAAGAGGGGCAGCTCTTTTTAAAGGTCAACAAGAGAAAACCCTCTCATATCTCCCCTTCTAATTGATTTAGGAGGTTGATTTTTGGATATGTTATAAAACTTTTGACTGCCTATCGATTGGCTTAAAAAGGCACCATTTTTGCGTTTTTGGCCGCTCAGCACTCCTCCGCCAAATTTTGGCATAACTGAATTTTTACCCAAGGTCATACCCACTCATATATATCTAATTCGCTGCCGAATTAAGCCAATTGACCCATTGGCGTGATTTCGGTCAGCATTGGGAAGAGTAAATGGCTTTAATTTTGGGCGAAAAAATTAAAAAAAGTAATTATCTGGCATGGTCAAAAAAGGTGTTAATGGTCTTCTAGGGCTCCAGAATGAATTTTGTTGATAGATCCCCCCTCCTACTGTAATAGTCTGGTTTTCACTGGCAATGTAACAGAGAAAATCAGGCTAATAAATCAGCAACAATGATTGTGATTAAAATTACTTACCTGGACGAAATTTGTATCACTTAAAATGGCTTCCGGAGTCTGAACGCGTAAAGATTCATAATGTAGAACACAAGTACTCATATTTATTATGGTAGCAGCTAATTGATGATTTCTAGTAAAACTTTCGCCAACGGTTTTAATCTTTTCTTCGAACGAATTCATTACCTAAAATAAGTACGCCAAGAAAAATTATCAAACTATTCTCTATTAATCGCATTTTTATTATTCTTCTACTGGGACGCTTTCATAAGCACCTCGTTCAAAGCCGGATTCGATCCAGCTGCCCATTTCAAACGTGTCTTTGCGCTTCCAATCAAGGTTTCTTGTTGTTCTTTCAATTCGGTTATTTTCATTTGGGATGTGATTAGATTAGATAATGCTAATTTCATCTCCATCATAAATTCAGAACGGTCTACCAAAAATGTCACGAGATATTATTTTACGAATCAAGATGCTGATTTTGTACGTATATATTTCTTACCAATCAGAGGAGATGGTAAAGTTTTGGTATTAAGCGAATCTTCATGAAGCCATCGATGTGTCGTATATTGCAGCTTTAAGTTCTGTATGATTATCTCTTGCGCTTGTATTTCCAATTTTAAACGTTTATTGATGGCCAAACGTTTCCAAGCCATTGGCAGATTATTCAAGATGGACGCAGCGTGAGAATACGTGCTCGAAGAGATGGCTTCTTCTTGACGCAATTGTTCGATAGCTTTTTGACAGAGCTCTTCCATCGGTACCTTGCTTTCGGCACCGATATCGCGTTGCTCCACTTCGGCTGTGAACACAAATGATCGTTGATATTTTATACGCTTTGTTATTTATGCCCGTTTGTTGTATACTTTACAACCTACCGATAATATTGAATCCGATGTGTTGCAAAAATAATCCGATAGTCGTAGCAAACGTATAGGAAAATAATCCCAACAGTTGTTGACTTAGGAAATCGGCCGTAAATTTTTTCACCAGTTTGCTAAGCTGCTCTTCTGAATGATACACCGTCGGCATATTCAAACCTCCACGATAAGCCGCAGCGATCATCTGACACTTGCAAAAGAATTCTTGCATCGTGTTGATGTATTTGACCAGGAATAAATCTTGCAGCAAAATTTGCGATTCTTTACTAAATATAGGGCCCTGAAATTCAATATCCACGAAATTAGCCTCATTTCAGGATATTCAAATTATCACCATAAAAAGTCTTACAATTAACGATCTTGTATCCTTGATTAAGTCTACAGAATTCCATGTGGCGTTGGTCATCGCTAAAGCTGGGAGTAATGAGAAAAGCTCTGCTGTGTTCTTAAATATGTTGCTGAACAGCAAATTGAAACCTATCAATAGCATTTGACCCTCAGTCATCGATCCGCTCAAAGAATTGCTTCGTTCATTCACCAGTGCGTTGAATTTACATCGTAATTCAGCAGCCACTGCTACACAGCTCGAATGTGGAGACTAAAAATAAACGATAATAAAACTTTGATTTGAAAAAAAAAAAGTTATTTCAGAAAGATAAACGAAATTAATCAATATGCTATGGAAAAAGATTGGAAAATTTTTGTTATTACACTTCGATGAAATAAAAAATATCAGATTTACAAATAGCATCAATCAAACTCAGATAGGGATAACTGGAAAAAAATTATTCATCACGTATATTTCATTTCATTGTTGCTCAAATTGATTCCATTGAAAGAAAAAAACTATACAAATAAATTTTCTACAGGTAAAAAGTTGAACAAAAATTAAACAAACCGGCATTCCCATGATCATAAATCTGAGGTGAGTCTGTAATTCCTTAATAAGCTCGTTCAATGGTAAACTGCAAGATGTAACGATTAGATTTAACTTGGATATCACATCCAATACAGTTTCATCTTCGACCAATAATTTTTTCAATGTTTCCGGTAAAATGATGGTTGAAAAATTCACGTTTAGTTCCTACGCAATGAAATGTTCATTATCAGATTTGTTTTCACGCTTTATTATTATCAATAAACACTCCAAACAATACGAACCTGTAATCTTTTATAAATGCCATGCAACAAATCTAAGCACTTAGTAACCAAATGCATACTGGGGTTTTCTTCTAGTAAAGCTGGACTCAAAATATACGATGCTAATTTAATAGAAACTTCGGTCATTAAGCACATATCATCTAAAAACCATTCACCATCCAGAGTCGTCAAAACCATTAAACAATTTCCAGCTCCTGAAACATACGGTAAAATAGAAATCATAATACGTACTATTAAAATCACCATCATTTTCATTCATCTTAAACCGATTAAAATTTACCTAAAGCAGCGGTCTCCATTTTCAAGAAACGTTTATTCAATTGGCACAATTCGCTTATGACGGCGCATTGTAAAGTGAGCGTGGTACTATCAGAATATTTTTCGATGGCTTGTTCCATTTGCATAATATCGTTTTCATTTTCTTTTTGTAGATTCTCTAACTTCTCGAGACGCGATTTCAAGGCATATTCTGCTTCAATAACACGTTGATGAAGGCTTTCGGAAAATTTGAACGCTTGCTGGAGTACATTTTCGTTACCGATGGAAACGCTATACAGATGATTGAATTCCGATAGCACTTTATCGCACCTGTTGATTATTTTGTGGAGGAAAAAAGGTTAAAAGTTATCGCAATGAGATGAAATTAAGTCAAAATACTTACATGCTCGGTGATGGGAATTCCAGCAGCATGTGGATCCATCGATGATACGAGGTACAACGATGTTTTAATGAGCTTGATGTCGGATACAACGTGCTAACCATTGAATATTTTTTCAACAAATCTAAACAGCTAATCACCAATGGAAGTTGTTCTTTGATGTTTTCATTCAATTCGATCTCCGTTTGTAAGCACTGAAATAAGAAAAGTTATCGATTGATATTTTTAGTAGCGATGATAACTTAAAAATGATCTTGGTTACCTGACTGATGAGTTGATTTTGTCCAGTACTCTTTAAAAACTCGGTGATAATATCGAATAATTGACTATCTTGCTCTTTACGATTATTTAAATCATTCATCCATTGCGATAATTTTTCTCCTCTCAAATGGTAAAAAAGCATCTAAGAAAGAAATTTCAAAATCAGGTATACGTATCGATTAAAGTAGTATTTACTTGGAAGATATCCAACGAGTGTTTTAAAACTACTCACTTTATACTGAGCTAGCTGAGTATCGCAGTCTTCTAATTTTTGTTTCAAACCAATTTGAGCTTTGATCATGGCATCTGAAGCATCTTTGCGAGACTGATAACGTGAGTGCAACGTATAAAGAGGATGCTGAGGATGGGCCGCAGCTGCCTTCAATACTTCCAACTGTTGACTACCGTTCATAAGACCATCCAACATTTTACCGAGGGTTTCTTCGCTTTTAATCCAGTTTTCAATATTCGAGCATAATTCGACGATAGAGGTTACAATTTTGTTTCTGGAAAAATGAAATAGAAATATTTTGTCAAATTTTTATTGGAATAGAAGGCGTTCAAGTCGATGAGATTTTGCTATTTTCAGCCTGATTTTCTATGCCATATTGTCAATGAGAACCAGGCTATTAGAACTGTCGAATTAGGGGGTGAGGGAGGGGAGGAATATCAATAAATTCCGTTTTGGGGTTCTACAAGACCATTGCGATCATTTTTGGCCATTTCAAATATTTTATTTAATTTTACCCCTCCCCCCGCCATTTTCTCAGCTGGATACCATCCAAAATCGATCAAATTTAGGAAATTGTTTTAGATTGGCGAGAGGTTTAGTAATATGGAATGGGGTTGGCCTAGAGCTAAAATTCACTTATTCCCAACTTTGGGGGAGTGGGTGCTAAGGGGCAAAAAACACAAAAATTGTTCCTTTTTGAGTCAATCGACACACCATCCCAAGTTGTTTCACATATCTAAAAATCAGCTTCCTAGGTTAGTTAGGAAGGGAGATATGAAAGTTTTTCCTTTTTTTAACCTTGAAAAAGAGCTGTCCTCCCCTTTTCCCCCTCCAAATTGAGCTAGGAAGTTATTATTTAATATGTAGACTTCGTAAGGGTCACAGATGTGCTTTTTAAAGGTTTTGACTCTTCAGATCCGCTGGGCCGCCTTACAGCCCAGAAATGTAATTTTTTGGACGAGTTTTCTTGTTTTGAGTTTGTTCTTCGCATAACTACCCTCCAAATTGAGCTAGGAAGTTGAAATTTCGTATGCAGATTTAGTAGGGGTCTTCGATGTGTCTTTCAAAATTAGGCTGAAAGTGATATTTTTTTTTACTTTGGTGACGTACTTGTTTTCAAACCAGTCACTTTTAATTTCAGCAATTCGGATGGTAAACATGGATGAGGTGACTTCTAATTCTAGTTGTTTACGACTTTGTTTATTCTTTAATGCTAAGGCTCTTCCACCGCCGTAAACAGCTCCTAAAAATTATTGAAAAAATATTCCAAGTTAAAATAACAAGAAGTAATTGGACGCTACTCAAAATGATATCATCTCTTGATTTGAAAAAATTCATCACATACCCGTATATCCAGTTTCAATACCAGGAGTCCAGTCTATCAGAGGATCGTACACAAAGGCTTCCAATAATGTAAGCAAAGTCTCTTTTCCACTTTTCAATACTTCCATGACTTGTTCACAGGTTAATCTGAAAATACCCTAGAAAGAAATCGCAGATAAGCGGACAAATCTTTTCGAAATCAGCCAATTACGAAAATTATTCTTACTTCGATTCCAGTCACACCTAAGGCAGCTCGTAAATTCTGTGTCATTCTAAATGGTACCTTTTCTGGTACTCTTAATGTCTTTCCTTTTTCAAAACAAACGTTGTAATCAATATGAACGACCTGAAAAGTAATAATAACCGATTCATATTCGTTTAAATTAAATATTTCGAATAACAATTGCTAAATTTTCTATTATACTCACTTCACCGGTCGATAAGTGAACCAATACGTTATCCAAATGTCTATCTCCCAATCCGATAATATAACCGATTACTGACATCACCGCTAATGAGGTTGAATACAATTTAACTATTTTCCACCATACTCCGGTGTTCACGCTCTGACACCATAATTCTCTATACAAACGAAATATCGAAAAATGCACGATTTGTTGAATTTATTGCAAGTTAACGAGAGTATTTTAAATGAGCGTTAAATTTTTTTACTTGGCCAATAAGTTATCCGGTGTTTCTTTCATTAACGCGTTTAATACTTGGACGAGAACACTGAGAGGCCATTCTTTTCGATTTTCCAAATTGGCGACACCGTGTTCCTTGAGTAATGGTGTTAATTTAGCGTAGAATAATTCTGATGGACGCATTACAGTATCTATAATATTATTAAAATAAGTATTTAGGAGTTTCGAGTTTTAAAGTGGTTTGAATAATGCTTGCGAATATTACTTTGATTATTAACGACAGCTTCTCTTTGTTGCCATCTTTTATATACAGCGAAGATGGGGGTAACATGATCGACCCACGAGATTAATCCACTTCTAGGTCCCAGCGGTATAACCGAATAATGGCGAGCTTGATACCCGCTATCTTTCAACATCGTATTGGCGATACTTAAAAATTGCATGATTCTTTCGTCCAAATGCAAATCTTCCAGTCCTTTGAATAGATACGTGTACCTGAAAAAAGAAACAACCCGACAGAGCTTAGTTTTACTAATATTTCTTGCAACGCTGATATCACAAGAAATACACGATCTACTTACATTTTACCATCTGACCCTCGGAAAACCAATTTTTTTGGTTTTGTTTTGGTAGGCAAAACGTTAATTGGATTATGGACAGAAGCGATAGTTATGTATTGTTCGACTCCTGGCATGGCTATACTGGTATTTTTCAATGAAGCTAACGCTGGACTGATATCGGTCATTTTTAACGAGTACGAAGATCGTTTCGAAGCTCTTTTTTGGAACTGGCATTGTAAAAGTTTGATGATCTTCCAGGCATCTTGAGGTTTACGAGGATCTTTTGGATTTTGCAACGCGCTAATGGTGTTCGATATGTGCTCACCTAATAAACCGACAGATGTGTTGAAATAACATAAGATGATTTTACATGGATAGCGAGATGTATTGACTCGAAATAACGATCTTACCGTAAGTTTTTTGGAACCATTGTTCATGCGGTGTTTCAGCTTTGACAGATGTAATTGCTTGCAATTGTTCGAGAATGAATAATAACTGAAAAAACGAAGAGAAATGAAAATAGTAATTTAATTATACATCGGCGAAGCGTATTAGAAAAAAATCTGCGATACCTTTCAAACTGATTTTCATGAAATATTATAATTATTTGAATTGAAAAAAGCTTCCTAATTGGGGAGGGGGTTTGAGGGGTTTAATGGGTGCTAAAAAGTTGACACCAGCAAAAGGCACATCTAGGACCTATACCAAATCTATATACAAAATTTCCACCACCCAACCCGATTTGAGGAGAGATGAGGAGACCGACCAAAATATTACATTTTTGGGGCGGAGAGAGGAGGTGGTGCAATGGGTTAGAAAAGTTTAGATACTAAATTTCAATTTTCTAACTCAATTTGAAGAGCAGATAAGGGAGAAACAATCCTTTTTCAAGATCAGAAACGAGAAAACCCCTGATATATCCCCTCCTAATTAACCTAGGGGGTCGATTTTTAGATATGTTATACTACTTTAGATTGTCTATCAATTGGCGGAAAAAGAAACAATTTTTGCAATTTTAGCCCCTCACCAAGCTGTTTTCTAAATTTGGACACAATTCAATTTCGAACCTAGGTCAATCCCACTCAGGAATATCAAATGGCTCATCAATCAAAAGCTATTCCCCAAATTTTATCGATTCTGGTCAGTATCGTGCTGAGTAAATAATTTTTTACTTTCGGAGGGGAAAAAAATAAAAAATAAAAAATAAACCTAAATGTCTGACATGGCCAAAAATGGCCGTAATACTCTTCCAGGAGCCTAAATCGGATTTAGTTGATATACCCTCCCCCCAATCCACCTGGTTTTCATTGAAAACATAACACAGAAAACCAGGCAAAAAAATGAGGTAGACAGAATCGACATTTAAAATTTTTTCACAATCAAATAAATATAAATATCAAAAAGTAACATTAATATTGTTTTACTAACCGGTCTCAGTAACACCGAATACTTCTCAAACACAAACGTATCTTTTTCGGCATCGCTAAGATGACGATTAGCGTCAATTCGAGCCACTTCGGTTTCCAACTGATTGATCCGTCGAGCCATATCAGAATAGTGTTGGGTCAAAGCCCCCAACCATAATTCATCCCATAGTAAAGTGATACGACGTAATTCGCTAACCAAGAGTTGAACTTGGGATATAGTTTCTGGCACCTAAGAAAAAGCAAGTCTCACATTATCATCATAGGATATCCAAAGAAAATTTTTGTGAAAATTTCATACTTGTTTGGCCAAAGCATCGACCATTCCTTGGTAACAATTCTCTAAAATTCTTCCCTGATCGTCTTGACTAATTTCGTCATCGTCTTCGTCGTCAGCCTCGTCTTCGTCTTGGATCATTCCTGGATCAACTTCGCTCTCGGATGTTATGACAGATTTGAATAATTCTGCGTACAAAAAAAAAAAAACAAAAAACAAAAACATATAGAAGACCAATCACCGTCATTATCTTTGAAATAGGAAAATACATACTCGAAGTAGGCATATTATTTATAGTTCCGGTGGCTCCGCTATCTGATCCGACAACAGCTGGGAATGTAATCAAATGAGGAGCATCTTCAGCCAATCTACTCAACAATTCGGAAATTCTACGACGTACGTATGGTTCAGGATGGCTTAATCTTGAGAAAAGCTGAGGTATAATGCATTTCCAAGGTGTTGTAGGTGTATATGCCAGTTCTACTTCTAACACACTTTGCAATTCTAACGAATACTTGACGATTAATCGAAGCAGTCTCAAAGTAGCAGTGACAGTTTCAGCTCCGTTCTAAAATGAGAAAATGAACGTTTCGAAATCCACTCGATGAGTAAAATAAAATAAGAACTATGCCGCCAGATAAATACCACGTTGAAATCGCTCAATTGCAAATATTTAAAATAAGCTTGGGCTGCAAGATGATAATAGGCATAAATTCGAGCATGAGTGCTTCTCCAAATATCCAACAATCCGCTCATTTGGTCATCGGTAAATTGGCCAGTGCTTCGTAGCTGCCATTCGATCAATTCGGTCGTGTTTACGTTATCGGCCTGTACGAGTAAAACGAAAGAAACGTGAATTTTATTCTGCTCCAAAATATCTTCTCCTACGCAGAAAGCATCGCAATTCCCAGGGTACTTCTAGTTTTACCTCAATATCTTCTTCATCAACTGCGGGCTTAATACGAGTCAGAATTGAATAAACGTCTTCTTTATTGATAACCTCGGATGGTATAAAACCATCGATGACCACTTTATCGGCAGTAGTTAACAAGTTATTTTGTTTATCAACCACAGTTCGACCCCATTTATAACACCAGTTTCCGAATCGATTCCAGGCCTTGGCCAGTGTAGGACTTTGAACTACCGATATACGAAGTAGATCGCCAACAGTCGAGTCTCTCTCCGGAATGACCGAGTTGGCGAAATCGTAACCTACGTAGTAAAAGTTACGCTCAATTATTTTAGAATAAATTTCTTCCTCACACAACAAAAAAAAAAAAAAAAATAGGTTGTGACTTACTCATGATCTCAAATGAGCTACCACTATTGGTCGGATTTATATTATGTCGCAATAATGTGAGTAATTTCTGTATGGTAGGATATGAAGCGAAAGGTAGAGTCGAATCGGAGCACACCAATTCGGACGATAACCATTTGGCTAATTTTAACAATAAATTCGATGTCTTATCTCTGATGAACGGGTCACCGTTACCTACGGCGTGTGTAATACCCAACGCTGTCATGGCACAAATTTCTATAGCTAACTCCTCGTTATTGTAGCTGAAAAAATGAACTTAGTAAGCATCCGGGTATTCATTAGTTTTAGTACCCTTTCAACAATGTTGAATTTTACCTATGAGCTAATTTAGATAATTCCAACAGAGCATCGGTGTTATCCACGGACCAGATAGCTGTTGTAGCTGCAGTTGATTGATTAGTAATCGTTTCCAAAAGAATGTTATACGGTTTACGACCATTATCTGTGTTCTTTATAGAAATTAACGAGCTAAATACTTTTTCGAAGTGATTCAAAAGTTGCCTCGATGCCAAATGCATGTTGCCTTCTTTACGAGCCGATTTTGTCAACTAAAAATACATCGCCGGATAAAAAATACATTAATATTTTCAACTTTGAGAAACGGATTTCATTTAAAAATGATATTTCTCTAACTCGTAAACACAATTCTGATAAATTGACACGTTTATCCACGTTTAAATTGGTTTTTCGATATTTTTCAATTATCTTGGTCCACCATAGCGCATTTCCGAGTCTTTTAGAACCAAGATTGGCGCTGCTTATTTCCATTGTCTGCAAATATATGAGTAAACATTCATCATTAGTCAACTATCAGCGATGAATACAGTTTAAAAAATGGGAATTTCGTTACTAACGAAATTATTCAGAAACGATTTTGAATCTGAAAAATAGGAAGAAACGACGAACAGTAAAGTTGCATAATCTTCTATCAAAGGAGACGGTAAGTTACGAAGATCCTCCCAAAGGAACGATTTAATCGAAACGAATAAATCATTCATACTATTCAGGTTCCTGTAATTGACATTTTATTCAATAAGCATACGCATATGACGACGGTTCATGTAACAGCAAAATTGTAAACTTACTGCTCGGATACATCTTTATCGACTTGAACAACAATAAATTTTTCCATTAAGCTTTGCTGCGTTTGATTCAAAGTATGACGCGTATTCCAGCCGGATTTTACACCGTTGTGATTTGTATTTGAAGCTGTGTTCCAGTTCATTAGCATACTAACGCTAGTAAAATTACCTTGATCGATTTCGCAAAACATTTCTGCTTCCTTAACAGTTACGTGACTCTGAAAAAAAAATTATTTTCAGACGAAAAACTCCAAATATGAAAATTCTACACAAATATAGCCTTACATATCGTTGAATGCAGCTGCCATTAATGGTTGACAAAAAATCTGCTTCTTTTTTCTTCCATTCCTTTAGCTGTGTCCAATCATTCAAATCCAAGTAGCACTCGGTTATCTGTCAAAAAATTATCCGGATTGAATCAACTTCTGATATTAAACTCTCAAAATTTGTTGTATCTAGGTACCTGATCCGCGATAAATGATCGTAACGAATCGTACATGGGCTCGGAGCTTGACGAATTTGAATGTAAACTCAATTCTGACGTTTTAATATTCAATGTATCATTATCGACCTCATCAACCAGAGTCAAATATGTATCCAATGCAGATTCATACCTAGAACAACTCATCGTTACTTTTCATTCGTGGTTAACTAAAATTAACCATTGGAAATATTTTACTTATTTGCAGCCTGATCTGATAATGCTTTTAAGAAAGGCAATGGTAAATCCAATGTTTCTGAGCACCATGTGTATAATCCTTCGATTGCCTTGGATTCATTCAAACTATACAGGGCCCAGGATACGTACATAATAGCGTTCGTAAATTCACAGCTCTACCAAAAAAATTAATAAAATCATTCGATACTCGTTAGGGGTAAATTTTTTTCTCAAGTTGAATATTACACGACGTACTTTGGTATTTCCAGCTTGTACCATGTCTTGTAACAGGCAAAACCCATGCCGGACTGCAGTTGTAGATAAGCCCGCTTGTAACGATACCATAACGATGATTAAACGTATTCGAGCTAGCCACTCGGCACATGTACTTCGATTCGTGTGAAAAAATGTCCTCACAGGCTGGAGAATTGGAAATTTAAATTAGTTACTAATTGATTTTTTTTTTATTTTTTCAACATTTAAACTAATTTACTTTTGAAGGAGATAGTAAAGCAGCAGCTGTTCCATCTGAAGCGTTATACATGCTTTTTTCCAATTGTTCTACGAATTCTAGTAAAAGCCTGACTCTACGTAACGTGTAAGTGTCTTCGGAATCGGCATGTTTGCGCATAGTTTCTCGTGCCAAATTTTTCAAAGCACCTGAAAATGCGATATGAATGATTTTGTTTTCCAATCGAAGTAATGAAGAATTTTGAAAATTCTCACCTTCGATAGCCATGAAGGTGTCTTGAGGTTTGCCTAGTGTAGTTCGAAGTTTATTTTTCACACAATACTGAACACATTCCCAAGTTTCCCAGAATAATAGAGCTGATTCGAAATACGGTACTATGTTTTCAAAAGTACTTTTAGATTCGGCTGAATTCCAACAATTATAGAACGAATCCATGAATAGTTTGTCGCTTTCGCTAAAATTTCCAAACAAACGGATCAGTGTTTTTTTCATTTATTATTAAATATATTCGTATTATTATGTATAACTTACCCGGATTGCTCATCTTCCAACACATAGGATAAAAATAATTTGAAATGTTGGCTTTGTATTTCGCTATTCGTATCACGATTCATGTGTGTTCGAAACGTAGATAAAATACGATTAAATGAACCATTGAATTTCTATTGAACAAAATGTAATTAAAGAAAATTAATTTTTCAACGAGTTTTAAATCTCTAGTTATTCGAAATAAATCACCTGTGATACATTTCTCATTACTGAGATTACCGAACTCCAGGGTAATCTTATAATGATCTCGATGCATTTTTGTTTAATGATTGGATCGGTTGCATTAAGGTGAATAAAGCATAATTCAGCAATTTCGCGTAATAATTCGGGCTGTAATAAAAGAGGTTTTTGTTTTTAATGCCTTTAGTATGAAAATTCATCGGTTAATTGGTCAATCTACCCACTTTACTATCCCAGTTATTCGGATTATACAGAAAAACGAGTAAATCTTCAAGTAGAATTATAATGCAATGACGATCCGTTGATTTGAAACCATATTCGATCATGGTCTTCATCAATTTCAAGAATTCTTTAGTTATTAGTAAAGAACTAAGGTACATTTGAGCGTGATTTAAAAGTACGCCACACCATTTCAACGATAACATCGAACATTCGCGGTCGAAGTCCTGCAATTTTTTTATTACGACTAATTACTTCAAAAAAATAATTATCTAATATAAGGTAAAAAATAGGCAATTTTAACACATTCTGAATTACGTCATCATTCGATAATTTACCTAACACGTATACAATAATTAATATTATTCAAGATATAGATAAAAGATAAGGTTCAACATTCTTCACTCCTCCTGGCTACTAAAAAACCAATGTTAAAAACCTATAAATTTAGAACGGAATACATAATTATCTGAAAACGTAAGTACGTCAATAATGTAACTGATAAAATGTAAATCGACGAGCGATCAAACAGTTCTCGTAAAAGTATAACTTATCTTCGCACTGTACCTCGTAAATCTAGAAATAAATCCTACCTCTTTCAAAAGTTCACTTAATAGATTCAAAATAACAGTCAAATGTCCACTGGTAGGTGAAGTGGTTGGTGTAATGTCCGATCCAATGATACGAAGTAAATCGCAAACGTTCGTTCTGCCTTGAACCGATGTAACTAGTTCACTACTCGAGATAAAATTGGAGTATCTAAAAAAAATAAATGAGTAGGGTTTCGATTTTAGTCTGCTTTGAGATCCATTTTCGGGTACACAAGACAAGTTACCTCGAACAATGTGAATATAGAAGATATAAAATAGCGTATCTGACACTCGGATTCAAGTTCGCTTTTACGGGTTGCAATTTCACTGCCAACAGTTCCAAAATACACGGTTGTAAGACCCACATGCCAATTATTGAGCCTCCTGCGTTCGCTGTAAAAAGTTGCCGTAATATGAATTATAAAACTGGTAAAAATATCACTTCAGATGGCGTAGAAGTTTTACCTAGATCAGATAAAGCATTGAGATGGAATAGTAATACAGCTTGAGCCATTTTTGGGCAATATTCCGGGTCAGCGGAATGAGGATTTTCGATACAAAACGGTTTTAACGAAGGATCCAGCACCATATAAGCTCGTTCCATATCACCCAAAATATATCTACAAAATTACAAGACAATTTGTGATTTTTGTGATATGTTAGTACTAAATTAATTGAATTCCAAAATCGACAGCCTACCTATAAGCTTCTTGTAATAATGGAATATTTTTTAAATTTAATAAGCTCTGGTAGACCGATACTACTCCTTTATGGATATCGAGATTTGTAGAGAAACGCAATTTCAATAAGTACGACTTCGGTCCGATTAATTTACCAATCAAGTCATCTGGTAAATTGGCACTACCTTCTTTCACAATCTGAAATTACAAAAGACAATCAAAATTTAAAATAATACATCAACTATTTTGAAGCATGTTTATTAACATTCAATGCGTAATAAATGACAGAAAAAGGACATACTTTGGATATCAACTGAAGTAGAGAAGCCAGTGTATAATTATTAAAAGTCGGAGCCATTTGCAGTTGTAAATGGATTAATTTACACAACGTATCATGTCCAGGATTCAATTTACATTGCATCAGCGAAATCAGCAACCAGGCACATTCGTTTCCTGTAAAAATAGTCCATTACTTTTCTGTATTTTTCCTACTTAAAAAATCAAACGGAAAGATTTCCTAACAAAATGCGTTTTCTCATCGCATAAAAAATAAAAATAAGCGACAGAAGTACGGAAAAAATAATAAGACTTTGATTACCGGTGATGATTAATTCTTCATCAATATTTTCAATCTCTAAGCATAACAATACAGTTCGGACGACTTTGGAGAGCGAATCAACGAGAAAATTCCATGTGACGATGTTAGCCGATGAAGTGGGAGACAAATATTGACCGACGGTTTTAGTAATTGAATTGAAAACTCTGAAATAATTTCGTTTTCATTACAAACTAAAACAGTTACATCGGCTAAATTCAAAAATTTTTGTAAATACTTCATGAAAGACATAGTTTTTGCCAAGCATCTCAATGAATCAAGTTTCAAAGAAGCAGAATCACTTTCCGTAGCACTTTCTTGGAGTTTCTTATAGTCTAAACATATCTGTTTGTAATCATTGGCATATCTCTCCATATCTTCCAACAATTGTCCAAGCAAGCTAACAGTGAACCCTAGATCGGCAATCCAATACGGTGCTAAGCTTTGTAGACACGCGGACATGACTCTCAATACGTATTGGGACTGCTCGATGTCAATGTGCCATCCCACTAATATGTCTACGGTGTCCTGAAAGTAGATTAAGAGTAGAGATGAAATTGAACGTAGGCCTATACATTACACTATGGTAACGGACCTTGAAAAAATCGGAGAAAACTTCGATATATTCGTCTATCAAAAGATGAAATATTTTTCCAGTGGTTAGTACTAATTCGGAAACTTCGGCATTTTCTAAAATGTTCTGAATTTGTCCAATTAGGAGCTATTTGAACAAAAGTGAGATTAAAATCACGAAGTAGCGCTACGGTAGAAGTAAGTAAATGACTTACGGCAGCAAAATCTCTCAAATTATGTTCTTTATCAAGTTGCAACATCTATCAACAGAAGAATCATAACAGTGTAGTTGAGGGATTTCTTCAACATGTGAGAAAATAAACTACTTACATAATACAACGCTTTCATAAGCAAAATTCGAACTTCCAAATTTCTCTCTTCGTAATACTTGGTGAAAATCCAATCGAAAAATCTGTCAGTCAACAATATTAATTAATAAAGGTAAGAGTTAGAGAGTTAATTGCATAAAACGAAGATAGCTACCTTTTAGCGTCACAATCTAGAGCGATTGCTAAATGAGATAAACATTTTGCAGCCATATATTTCGTTTCATAACTTGGACCACTATGTAACATATCTAGTATAGATTCACAAATGAATTCCATTGCTTTCCTAATGTATCTTTCATTTTCTGCGACGATTATAGATTCCTAGTAACATAAAATTGAAATATACGGAGTTATTTTTCCATACGCCTCACGAACATAATTATATACGTTATGTTTTACCTGTAATTGAGTACATAGGGCCGAAAAAGCGTCAGGATCATCTTCTCTGACCATCCTACGTAAAGTTTTCGATATTCTAGTATCTTCAACGGGGCTGAAATCTAAAGCAGCGAGTATTATTTTATTGCCGAGATACGATTCTGGGTAAACAAACTAACCTTTACTGGTGTCTTGAAATTTTCGTCGATTATTGTACGGTACGTCGTATTCTCTTTTTGAAACACCACGTGTTGTTTTTCTGGTGTACGAACCGCGTGCCATTTTATAATCATCTCTTTGTCGATTATCGTTGGCAAATTTATTAGTGTACGAGCTGTATCGAACGTTTTTAAATCCACGATTGAACGAGTACAGACTGGAAGAGTACACCTTGGTTTTCTCTTTGTCTAATTTATGAATCTTGTCTTCCTCATTGAGTTTAGAGGCGTCATTACTTTTAACGCCTTTTGATGTTTTTATAGAGCTGTTACTTATCATTACCTACGAAAATCAGCATATTCAATCAGTAAAATATGATATCACATACTTGTAATAAACAATCGGCCGTGAGCGTATCGATAATTTTTTTAAGATGGCTATCGTTTCTACATTAAATGTAGGAATATTGGATACACTATTTAATGAAGCATTTATATTTCGTACATAACTTCACACAATGTGAAGCAACAATTAAATTATGTAGGACGAGAACAGAAAACACTAATCACTAAACCGCCATTCGTTCAAATGACTTTCTCAACTTTTTTTTCTAGCCAGTTTTGTCGATTGTTTATGACGTCAATGATGACATCATCGAAAGTTCATTGCGTCGTTGTGATGTTCGGGTTCCAGATGTTTTCCCGTCCGCCCTATAGCAATCTCCGTGCCATGCGCGAAATTTCAAAATTTTCGATCTCCCGGAAATTCCCAGCTTCCAATACGAGTATAATATTGTACAATTCTACAATTTTTTTCTGTAATTACTCTATTAATGAAAAATAATCTCACACATCACAGAATGATTATATCAGAGAAAAAAATGCAGTTTCTTTTATTTTAATCTAGAGACATATAAAAATCTATTTCATTATAATTCACAACATTTTTATAAAATTTAACGTTACAATAACAGAATAATAATACCACATATACGTAGTATTTAACAACTGCAAACTACAAATAAAAACTGATGTATAAATGCATGCACATTTCCCTAACTTCTTGTAGGTAAACAAAACATCATCACAGCCTGCAAAAGCTTCTGAAATTTTTTCAAATAATTCGAAAATACTGGATCCAAAGAACGTACAGAATGATAATCATAATTTCAGGGAGAATTTGACCATAACATTGAAAAATATAAGTACCAGACCTAAAAATACACCATTGTACAATTGCTAATAACTTTGCCGTCTTAAATTAATTAACTTTTCGTAGTCCATAATATCAAGATATGGAATAAAACTCATTTAGAAGGTTGAATTTTTTTCTTTCTGGCGGCAGCTGCGGCTGCCTTTGCGGCAGCTTGTTTTGCATATGCAAAGTAGATGATCCAAAAGAAACTGACTATATTTCCCACTAAGACTCGCAACTAAACACGAAACATCAATAATTTTAATTAAATGACCTCTTCTCAGATTTTCCAATTTAAGTTCTTTTCAAGCGCTTGTAGCTTTTCAGTTTCTACAATAACTGCATATAACATTGTTCCGATTCGATCTTATGATGCAGTTTTTAAAGAACCTGCAAAAACTGTAAACGCTCGAAAAAATTTTTTTATCTCTTGTATTTTAACTCACCATAGGATGTACGTATTTCAAACTGAAAAATTGAATCAAGGTAACAACGTGCAAGTTAGCTTTCAGTAAAGTCCACCATAATTCATCACGTTCTTTACACGCTTCTTTGTGAGATTTACCCTAAAAAAGACAATACAGTAATACTGACAAATAGCAATCAAGGAAAATACGCAAAATAATAACTTACTTGCAGTCTACTGATCGTATATAGGACGAAATATTGATAGAATGGTGTGAAGAGTAATCTTTCTATTAATAATTTTTTGAATACAGCGTGTTTTGAACTATAGGGTACTATTTTATCCAAAAATTGATAAAAAAAATGTGGAACTGGGCCTCCAAACATTAGTCTATAAATGTAAATTTTATCAGAAAATTATGAAAATAAAAAAATAATTTAAAACGTAGACATTTACCCAAATAATCCGAATGCTATTACACTATCTTGATCAATCATTTTAGCGCCTCCAATATACTGTGCTATGAGATTACCAAAAGCTGATATGAAACAACTGTAAGAGAATATACGACATTGTAGGTTTGATGCATAGTTTGAAGCTTTGTAATTCAATCGGATTACTTTATGACATACCTGGTTAAAGCTTTCGTGCGAATAGGTCTCACGTAAAGCTGTTCAAAGTAAGAAGCCACGAGTCCTTGTAAAAAATTGGGTACTTTGGATAGTGCCATGGTGGCTCTATAAAATTCGATCAATTATTAATAACAAGCTGTAGTAGAACATGGAAGATCACGACTACTTGGAATATTTTATACAACTTACTACAAAATTTTCTGAAAATGAGCTGAAAAATTTTATAAAAAAACAACCTAAATTTCTTAAAACGATCTCAAACTTTCAGAACTTTCACTGATAATTTCCACCTCTCTTTTTTCTTCTAAATGTGTTTATTTACATGATCAATGTTGCCAAACTTTCTTCTCCGAAAATGTATACGCAGGATGGAATATTAAATATTAATTAATTAAAATAATTCTTGGAGTTGATTTGGTTTTAAAAATATTTAAAAATTTTAAAGAACCGCAGAAAATTTACCAGTGCATTAGTATTTTAGAACCGTAGTTTTAAAACTTTCAGCATTTCTTCATTTTTTATAGAGGAAAGTTTTAATTCTGTTATCAGGTAACACCAATTTTCAATTTTTAATTTCCAACAGCTAAGCTAAGTTCTAGCCAGGAAGTCATCATCTCATCAACGCCGAAATTTAATTTCGGCGCCTTCTTTAGTTCCTTTATTTCATTAATTATGATGTATTATTTTAATACATAATAACTCTTGGAAATGTGTTCAGATTCCGCATGTAATTAATCAATAATTATCAAAATGAGAATGTATCAGTCGTAGCATTCAAAGTGTTTTTTGGTGTTTTACATCCGTCAATGAATAAAATTACACAGTGACAACTAAAAAAATCCATTTATACAGAATGTCGAATAAACAGAAACAAGTCGCAGAATGGAAGAAGAGGGCTCGTTCCGAATACATGCGATTGGTTCAGATCAAAAGACATAAGAAAACCGATGAAGTTAAAATTCAGTGGAATGCCAACTTACAAAAATTATCAGGTATGTTATATCTGATCCATATTTTGTTGATCCAATTCCAATGAATGTGAACATTTCAGATAAATTAAATGAAATTCAACAAACATGGGGGAAAAGTTGTAAAGCAATATGGGCCTGTAGGTTGGATCCACCTTCAAATGTTGCCCGAATCAAAAAAGCTTCATCTGTGTTACTCGACGGCGATTCAATTTCTTGTTCTATTAAAGTCATAAACACAGTGACTCCTATTCCTACAATGTATACGTGGGCTCCCATTCAGCAGAATTTTATGGTACGTGGTTTATTCTTAAGAATTTTTTTTCTTTGTAGTTTGTAGTTTCAACTTATTTTTATTACCTAGGTGGAAGATGAAACTGTTTTACATAATATTCCTTACATGGGAGATGAAGTTTTGGAGCAAGATGGCACTTTTATTGAAGAATTAATTAAAAATTACGACGGTAAAGTACACGGTGACAGAGAAGGTGGGTTCATTGAAGACCAAACGTTTTTGGAGTTGGTTAATTCACTACTCGCCTATCAAATTAAAGACCAGGTTAAATTAAATTACGTCATTAATGTGAATCTTTTTTCGAAGTATAATAAATCAATTAATGGTATATTTTTTTCAGGAGGAAGAAACTAAATCTAACGATAAAAAAAATAATAAAGACGTTGCTAATACAGATACCAAAAAACCGTTTCCTTTGAACATTATTTTTCAAACAATTTCTTCCATGTTTCCAGAAACTGGCAAACCTGACGAGTTGAAGGAAAAGTAAGCTTTTGAACTGAGTATTTAAAGCTGTATGGAAAGATATTAAAACCATTGATTGTTAACAGATATGTTCAGTTGACCGTAAATGCAGACCCTAATGCGATGCCAACTGAGTGCACTCCTAATATCGATGGTCCAGCTGCTGAGTCCGTGCAAAGAGAGCAAACTATGCATTCTTTTCACTCCTTGTTTTGTAGAAGATGCTACAAATACGATTGCTTCCTCCATCGTAAGAAAACTACTCAATTATTATTGAAGGAGGAATTGACATTTCAAATTAATTCATCTTGATTTCTAGGTTTGAAGTCTCACCACTCAGGACCCAATGCTTTAAAAAGAAAAGGGCCCGATTTGATGTTATTTCCTGAACCATGTGGTTCGGATTGTTACATGTTACTGGTAAAATCGATTTATTTTTAAAACCTCGTGCCGCTATAATTTTACAATATTCTTACTTTGCCGTATTGTGTGTATAGGACGGCATGAAAGAAAAACTAGCCGCAGCTGCTGCCAAAGCAGAATCTGAAGCTATCGAAGTAAAAGAAGAAGATGATGATGAAGATGATGAAAACTCCATCATTGAACACCTATCTCGGAGCCGACGGCGTTCTAGCGACGTTGCTTCTCTCAGTCAACTTGATGCGAAATCGGATTCTAATTCAACCAAAAAGTCTGTTCCTCGGACTCAAAGTCTAGACAGTACAAACAGACCACCTAAAGTGAAAAAACAACTGTCCATTGATTCAGGAAATGATGCTAGTTCCGAAGATAGCAACGATAGTAAAGGTTCTAAAATTCAGATATTTCTTTTGATTGCATTTGAACTATGTAGTCGAATTCATGTTCAGATGAAATAATTCCAGATGGTAATATCGATCAGCCAGAACAAGATAAACCCGTATCTACGACGACTTCATTCTCTCTGCTCAAAGTACTTGGTTCGGATATCACCGAGTGGACAGGATCCGATCAATCGCTATTTCGTGCATTGCATAAAGTGTTCTTGAATAATTATTGCGCGATTGCTCAAATTATGCTAACCAAGACCTGCCAACAAGTTAGTAATCAAATCTGAGAAAGGATTAAAGTAAAACGGATTATCATAAATTTTGACCTTTGTTTTAGGTGTATCAATTTGCACAACAGGAAGCTGGTGATTTGAAAGCCGAAGATTTTATGAAAGATTTGACTCCTCCAAGGAAGAAGAAGAAGCAAAAGCACCGTTTGTGGTCCGTTCATTGCCGAAAAATACAACTCAAAAAGGATAATTCGTCCAACCATGTGCATAATTTTACCCCTTGCAGACATCCTCCTACCCAGCCTTGCGATCAGTCGTGTCCATGCGTTGAAGCCCAAAATTTCTGCGAGAAATTTTGTCGTTGCAGTTCTGATTGTAATTTTTTTTTCGTTGATTCGTACCTTGCTTTAGTTTACACTATTTTCAATACGAATATTTGTCACTAGGTCAGAACAGATTTCCAGGATGTCGGTGTAAAGCTCAATGTAATACTAAACAATGTCCTTGCTACTTGGCAGTACGTGAATGTGATCCGGATCTTTGTCAAACTTGCGGAGCGCATGAATTTGACGTTAATAAAATATCGTGTCGAAACGTGAGCGTTCAAAGGGGCCTCCGTGAGTAACATTTTGGTTTGGTTTTTGTGCTGGTTCGGATGTGGAATAATTTTGTGTTCACTCTGTATAGACAAGCACTTATTAATGGCTCCGTCAGATGTCGCTGGATGGGGTATTTTCTTGAAGGAATCTGCCCAAAAGAACGAATTTATATCTGAATATTGCGGTGAAATAATTTCCCAGGACGAAGCTGATCGAAGAGGCAAAGTTTACGATAAATATATGTGCAGCTTTTTGTTCAATCTAAATAATGGTAAGTTCTTTCTTTTGATACATATGCTGAAATTGTTCATCTCGTATGACATGATTTTAAAGATTTCGTGGTTGATGCAACGAGGAAAGGCAATAAAATAAGATTTGCTAATCATTCGATTAATCCGAATTGTTACGCCAAAGTAATGATGGTGAATGGTGACCATAGAATTGGTATTTTTGCTAAAAGAGCTATTCAACCTGGAGAAGAGTTATTCTTTGACTACAGGTGGGTGAATTACGATCAATAAAATTTTATCTACTTCATGTTTATTAACAAGATGCGGTTTTTTAGATATGGACCTACAGAACAGTTGAAATTCGTTGGAATAGAACGTGAAATGGAATTCCTTTAAGACGAATTCTTTTTGTTTTGAATGTTTTTAAAAGACAAATAAATTATGTGTGTTTAATCTCAAAACTTGTGTTTTTTAAAAATATACAAAATGAAAATATCCTAAAATGAGTAATGCGAACATTATATATGTATATTTAATAAAACAAAATGGTGAAAAAAGTTGCTCTGTACAAAAAATATGAAATAGTTAACAAGGGTTCTTTTTGATTTTAATCAAACTTTCAAAGTCCGTTTCTTCTTCTGATTCTTGCACCAAGTTTTGTTTTGAAAAGCATAAAATGTTTAGATACTTCAGAGTTTTTTTAACTACTTTGTGACAAGCTTCAAAGTACGTACTTCCAGTCTCTAAAATATTGAGATTAGGACTACAATCGATATTTAAAATTACTGAACACATGTTACAGGCAGACTCTATTGGAATTAGAGTGTACTTATAATCTGCTTTTTCCAAAATTAAGGTAAGTTTTTCAAGAGCATTTTCATTGTTCCGATCCTGAATCATGGTTTTAATTTCTTCAAAATCTTCAGAATCTTGGCGAAATAAATTTTCAAACTGTTTGAAATCTGAATTCAACGGATGAGTTAAATTACCGGCTAATATTTTTTTGAATTCCGAATAATTTCCATTATTCAACAAATTACTGCTTTTTCGATAATCTGGTTCTTGAGACGGATCGATGAAAGAAATTTCTACAAAAATTAATAATAAACATTACCAATTACTCAATGCTATCACATCATTACCCACATTTATAAGTTTCTTACCAGGTAATTTGAGCTTAAAACGAGTATCGACTATTTTCTTCAACCTATTCAACATGTACATCGCTGCGAGCTGTTTCGCTTGCTGTTTAGTTCTTTCAATAGCTTCGGTTTGAAATGAACCAACGGTGCACCGAAATGTAAACATGGTAGCATGAGGTGGTCCTTCAGCTCGCGTGTGTACATATTCAGGAGCTTTTATTCCATATTCGACACAGAAATCACCTAGTGGCCCGACAGAGTCTTCTTTAACTTTACCTTCGTAAGGAGACGGTACGGTTGTCGTATTGATACTTTGTAAGGGTACATTGGCAGCTTGTAATTGCTGCAACATTCTTTCAGCAGCTGCATGTTTTGCCTCTTTTTTAGAGCGACCATATCCTACAGCAGAGGAATCATCGCAGGTAACCTTACAAATGAATTTTTTTAAATGGGTTGGTGAATGATCATCATCTATTTCGTAAATGGGTAAGATCTTCCGATGCGCGCAGAATTCTTGTAAAACCGAAGCTGGTGTTTTTGATGTAGCGGCCATGACTATACGAAACAAAAAGCCGAATTGAAATTGAACTGAGTATCCCTATGGGTGAATAAATGTCATAGCATCCTCACCTTCTAACGTTCATCATAAATTGAACATTTATAGATGATTAAATATGTATAATTTTTTCACCTTTTTTAAAATTTTTATTTTGAAAATTCTTTTAATTCAGATAAAAATCTTATCAGTTTTCTTTCCATTCGTTGCAGAGAAGAATGTCTCGTTTCACGTTTAAAATTTATGATTTTTTGTTAAAATTCTTGCAAAAATAAATTTGATTTTTTCCATCTTACCTTTTGATTTTAGTAATTAAAATAACATTATATAAATAGTAACAAAATTTTAAATGGAAATTACTTATTTTGAAAACATAATAAGCTTATATTAGTTTAAAAAAAAATATTCATTATTTTTGTACAAGATTTAGAACTTTAGAAAGAATGAATTTTGTAGTGAATTTAGTCAAATCAGTTTCGCCATTTTCCCGCGTCAACGAAACTAAAAAACTCTAAACAGAAAGTGAAGTTTGAAGCAAGTTTGAACTTCTTAAAATACGTAAATATGCGAAATTTAAAGAATAATTTTCAATTTTTATTAGTTACAGCGTTCGGGAAACGAAGTGATGATAATTTCGCGTGATTTATCGGTAAAAATATTATAATTTGAGCACCTTCCAGTGAATGTGAGACTCAATAATATCATGTTGCAATTGGTTCTTTCAACGTGATCATCTAACAATTGTGCGAATTGTTCGGCAAATTTGGTGCGTATTGTGTTGTTCGTAATATATAATTTCAATATTCCAGATCTTCACATCTGACTACATCACAAGCTTTTTCTGTAATGCAATAACTCGGTTTCAAAATTTCAATTTCAATGAAATCCAAACTACTACTTGTTACGATGTCCAGAACTGAGCTGAAACTGAAAGCAAACTGTAAATGGAAGATGATTCATGTAATCTCAATAACTATTTTGGTTTTCTTGTCGCATCTGGATGATTGTTTCTGGTGAGTGTCTAGACTCAAATTTTGTTTATCTGTAATTGATTTGTTGCATAGTGTTTAATGTCACCTTTGACCGTTCATGATCTCGTACTGGAGATTTTTCATTGTCTGTATTGAGATACTGGTTTTGTTCTTTGAAATAAGGAGTCATTCATACATCATATAGAGTCTACCGTATGTGTAAGTATAGGCTTGTGTTCAAATTTCGGAATTGGGATCTATCTAATCCTTGTTGAACGATAATTTATCATAGCATTAATGCGCTGCTGTATTTCGCACATGGGAATGAAAATGAAACGAAATTTTCAGATTTAAATTGTTGTTTTTGTCAGAATTTAAAATTATTTCAGTTCATTCTTCCGTTAAATTTAATTATGAATAATTTCTTAATTCGTGTTTTCTTGCATCGACCAGCTAAGAAATACAACAGTTTTAAGTGGCAACACTGTGTGAAAATCTACGAGTGTTAACTCGTCGAGTTTTCAAATGCTTGAAGCTTGATTATTTTTCAGTTTTCTCGTGTTGTTCTTGACAGAAAGTTGTGTTATTGAAGGAATTTCATTTGCCGATGATTTCGTACTTAATTGCGTGTTTTTTACATTCAACGAATATTTTTTAATCGTAGTTTTTAATGAATATTTGTGCAGTTGAAATTAATGCACAAATTTTTTATTTTATCGTCGATCAATTTTCAGTGTAATTTCATTTAGTATTACGAGGTTTAAATTGCGTGTATCTGGGTTACCGCAGCGGTTTTCGTAATTAAATCGTTCATTTTTATTACATAATAAATTTCGTTTAATTTATCTAAACCGCAGATTAACACTTTATGCGAGTTCGGACTCGATGTAAAAAATATTTTTATGCCAGAACTCCAACAAGATGATCAAATTAAACCAACATCTGTGATATAATATCAACATTGTGTAATCATTTAAAATTTGGAACCATTTTGATAACGCCGGCTGCCAAATAATTTAACGATTTCGTACGATTATTTATATAAATATAAAGGTACAGCTATATTATTTCATATTTTTACCAACCCATTAAGGTAGATAATTTTCGAGAAATAAAAAAAAAAACAACAACGATGATAATTTTCGTGGAAAATGAAAGTTACAATATTTTTTTTTTATACATTGTCGAATATACATGTACATAATAAAACGAACCTCTGTTTCATTAATTCTCTTGAGATAGACGTTCGTTTACCTCCATCCGTCATGAAGCTAAAAATGAGATAAACATTCAACGTTTTCTTCAAATAAAAAAGAAACCGAGTACAAATTTCGTTTCTTTATCGTATACCTTTTTTGAAATTTGCGTATAGTTTAATTCCAAAGCGACGTGTTATCTGTCTTTTTGAAGATTGAAATGTTTGTATTTTTTATAAAGACAAATTTCGAAGAAAATTTTTCTTTATGCACGAGGTGGTTAGACTTATGTCTTACTACGGTTGCTATCTAACAATTTTTTAATGCTCGAGTAGAAACGATGTTATTCCTGAATGTAAATTCTCGTATACGTTTGGTATTTTATTTAAAGCTTCTACGATTAGCTCTCTGCTTAAAGTAGATTGCGAGTTTCGAGTGGTTCTTCACTTTTGCGCTGGCTGGCGTGTTTAACGCACTTAAATGTACCGGAACGAAATAAGTATTAGAGAATTTTAATTGTATGAGTGAGATTGTTTCGAATGATGACGCTATCTTGATTTTTTTTTTTCTTTTTAAGAAGATAATTTTGAAGTATTTAATTGAAAAAAAAAACAACAAAAATAAGTATTGTTTAAGGTAACGGATGGTTGAAATTATTACGCGAATTTCGATTATATAAATCAAAAATTTCGGAATTATATTGAGGAGTAAAGTAAAGCTTGACATCAAATTTAATATTTTTTAGGTAAGTGTTGAATATTAAATGGAAATGGTTATAAAATAGTGTTTGTTGTAAATTTGAAAGATTTTTAATTCATTTCGTCTATTATTGGTTACTTTTTAAATTTCTATCGTGTTTACATTCAACATTAAACTTCAATTGTTGTGTAATATTAGACTACTCGCCAATAAAAAAAAAAAATCCAAAATAGTTGAAAATTTTACACTGCGAAGAACGCATAAAAAATCAAATGTTCTAGCGTATATAGAGCTTTAAAAGGAGAACCGCTTCGATGCGTTTTCAATTAAAATAATTACTTGGTCGTGTATCATTTCGAATCAGCCGAGAAATTTCAACGTGCGTAAGAAAGAGCAAAGAAGAGCATCGTACAAAAGAGAAAACATTTTCAGCTTATTTGACGCGTATAATTGGACACGCGTAAAAGCATTATACGCAGATGGAGGAAGTAATGTGTTCGAGAGTTTCCGCCAAAAAAAAAAAAAAAAAAAAACAGAGAACTTTAACCATACGCTAAATTAAATGTAAAGGTTAAAGCAACAGTTTTACATTAATAATGTATAATTCCCTTCCGGGCTACAAACGCTGATAGCAGCGCTATACTGAAAAAAAATACCCGAAGTTTGAATTATCGTGGTGTGTAGAATCCGCCCTTTTGAGGCGTGCTGCGTAATGTATTAAGTATTTTGTTGTTGGGGGTTTTTCGTGCAAAGGTGTAATTTTTTCTCGTTTTTTTTTTTTTTTTTTTTTTTTTTTTTTTTTTTCGTTTGTTTGTTAATTTGCGTTAATATAATGAACGATTATGAAATGTTGTGAAAATTGATTATAAAAAAGTTACTTAGTCATCAGGTGATTGTGGAATGATTTAATTACCGGGGAAGTGTTTGATGAGTTGAGTTGTTTTAAAAAAAAGAGAGAACGATGTGGTGTGTTCGTGAAATACATATGAATAACGAGGAGATATCTTATGAGCACTGTGAGCAATGAGTATAATTTTGATCCAATGGAAAAGGAAATTTGTGTGAAAAGTGATGAGATTTTTATGCAATTTAGGTAGATTATATAAGCGGAAGCCATTAGTAATATTTATCGTGAGATGTGAACGTATTTTTTTTCTAAATATAACTGCTGTAAAATTTTACACCAACATTAAACACATCACTAAAAAAACATAAAAAAGTACAATTAATTAATATATTTTAAGCGGAAAAAATATTCGAGTGAAAATTACAATTTTTGAGCTGGCAAAATGAATAACAAAATATGGCTTTTCGAAATTTTGAAGGTCTTCCGTCATCAAATTTTGAAAAAAAATATGTTATGAATATAGGGACTATATAATGCACATACTTTTTTCGCTGTTCCAGGTCTGAAACAACATGTAGATATTTTATTTTGAAATTTAGAAATACGTATTTTGTGATGAAAAAATTGAAAAAACTTCCAAGGTTAAAAAATGTAGTTGAGAATTGTAGAATACGAAAATTGAAATTTATGAGCTAAATCAGAGGATACGGATGAGGTAAAGGGTCAACATTTTTACTAGCGAAATTTCAGACCAAAGGGACCAAGTTCTATTGCATACTATGAAGATCTCAGATAAAGGCCGATAGACCCCCTCTTACCTGATGGCTATGCAACTCTCTGAGGATGTTTTCTTGCTTTGCCATTCTATTGCATCAAAATCCTGACAAATTGATTCTTAATTTACAAATTAAAAACTTCGTCGATCAAACTACAGAAAACCGTTGATGAAAAGAATAATGTTACTCCAAATTTGTATTCAACAGGTCGAATAACTCCTATTTCAATGTCTAACATTGTATTTTTACATAAGGGCTTTTGCAAAAGGAGGAGAGGTAAGCATAGATAAATTTGCGCCGGTAGAATTTTGAGATGATACTTTAGTGGTAGGTGAATATGTACTGTTGAGATTCATACTTAACCAAAGTTCTGGACCACTAATCCCACCGGTTTTCAAGTAGGTCCCTTTTTTTGAAAAATACTTATAATTTTTTTTTTTGAAGGCGCTAATTCATCGCTTTGCGCAATCTTTTGCTGAGATGTATCCCTGAAAAAATCAGCATTCTCTTTCACCCATAATTTACCTCCGGAATGACTTTTCAATAATTTATTGATTTTTTTTTTTTTTTAGCAAGGGCACTGCTTTGGCACAATTTTAAAACTTTACTTTTTGGATGCATACTTGACTCGTCTATCACATACATTTTTTTCAAAATTTTAGTTCATACGTGTCATGGTCAAAATTTGGAAAAACGTGAAATAGGTGTAGAACAGAATATCATGGACGTATCCGTAGTCCAATAATGGTGGGGGGGAGGTACTAGGATTCAGCAGGGGCTCCTACGAGAGTTTTGCTTCTCGGTAACGATTTTCTACTCTTACAAGCTGCAATTACACTGAATAAGATGAACATTTCAACGTTTTTAAATTTTTCCAGTATAGCTCTGTTCACCCTCTATTTCAAGTCTTTTCAAATTTTTGAGTATGACACGTATGAACTAAAATTTTTGGGGAAAAAATGTGGTAAAGGGGTCAAGTATGCATCCAAAAAGCACGACCAAAGCAGTACCCTTGCTAAAAAAAATAAATAAAATTTCAAAAGGCCATTAGGAAGGTAAATTATGTGAGGAAGAGGGGGGAATGTTGATTTTCTCAGACATGCCTCTCGTATTGATATTACAATGTAGCAAAAAATTTCGTAAATCGATCGATTAGCGCCATTCAAAAAAAAATCACGAGGGTTTTTCGAAAAAAAGGTTCCCCTCGAAAACAAGTGGGATGGAGGGTCCGAAACTTTGGTGTAGTATGTATCTCGATAGTATGCAGTAAGGTGTTCCAATTCTAGGGTTTTCACGAAAGTTGGAAGAGGATATGAAAAGAAAGTTACGAAATGACGTCAAATGAACCAGATTTTGTATATTGAATAAGTATTTTACAAATATCTTTTTTTGTTTCATATCCTCAGGCAATAGATAAATATTTTTTTGCCTGATTTTCACACACATATCGTCAAAGAAAATTAGCCCGTTACAAACCATCAACCTACGACGGATACGAAAGGGGGGTGGATTTCAAAAACTTTCTTTGGTATGTTGGAAGATCTATGGAACCATTTTTGTTTTATTTCCACCGAAACCAGAGTACATCCACTCGGTTTGATACCAATAAAAATCAGTTAAAATTCAGCCATGTTCAAATTTGGAAAAAAGGGTGTTGAGGGGCTGAAATTGAAAAAAAAAAATCATTTTTGAGTCAATCATTAGAGGATCAAAAGTTGTGCATGTTCAAAAAGCAGTTTGACGTGTGTTAATCAGGAGAACAGATAGATATTTCTCCTCGAAGTTAGCTTGTGGGGAGTGGTTGTTAAAATATGGTATCTATATTTAGTAGGGTTTCTGAGTGTGCCTTTCAAGGGTTTCTACTTTTCAGCTCCATTGTAACTCCTCACAGCTTCGAAAAAGGAGGTAGTGTTTTGAGCGTTTTGTTTTTTAATTTTAATTTTTCAAGTTTGTTTCACGTACATTTCTCACTCAAATTGAGCTATAAGGTTGAAATTTGGCATGTAGAATAAGTAAGTGTTGAAGTATCCAAAAAATATGCTTTATGAAGGATTTGACTTTTCAACCTTCTTACGTCTTTCTACAGCCTCGAAAACGTAATGTCTTACCAATTTCGCAACAATTGCTTCATCTTCCCCGAAGATTATTTTGTAGAATGTAGTGTATCCAGTCGTCCATCATTTTTTAAGCTATGCTTTTGATCCATGCCTCTTTCATTGTTTTTCTGTATTGAGTGTATTTTAGTAGACAGGGTACACCTCTGTTTTATATTTTATTTCTGGCCTTTCCATCCATTCTTGTAGTAGGTATTCAACGCCAGTGCTGGTATTTTCAATTTTCGCATTATGGCGTGCAGACCAACTACCGAAAAGTGCTCTAGGAGTTGATTTTACTGTTTTTTTCTGGATGGCACTAAGTACTAGTGTCGTATTTCCAAACATGATGAAAGAAAATTTTTCACCCCTTACATGGAGTAAAGGGAGACAAAAAATTCGACTGGGGTTCGATAGGGTAGTGTTTCATGATGCTAAAAATTTATTTTTTTCACCAAACACCTGTACAATAGAAATTTATAACCCTTTGAATGTAATTTTTGGATATTTTTGGCGAATTTTCGTATTTTTATGGCTCTAGCTCCTGAAATATAATTGGGGGACATTTTATTTCATCATATTCTGTTGCACTCGATCCTTATACATCGAAAACCGCGAAGTTGATCGACTTTCACACGCACAATTCGTGGTAATTAAATTTTGAAGTTGCGTAATTATTAGTATTAGTCAAATTTCAACTTGACTTTTTTGTTCCAAAATTGGTCGTGCGACCTATTAAAATAGGTTAAAATTTCGCGCTGAATTCGAAAGTATGGATGGATTTTTCTCCCCTCCCCACCCCTTCCACAAACCTCCTTAAAAATTGATTTTTGTTCAAACTAGCCGTATAACCTATCGAAATGGGTTACAATTTTGCGCTAAATTCGAGTATGAAGACAAATTTTCTTTCATACTCCACCTTCTTTCACACCGTTGCATGACTTATAGAAATAAGTTAAAATTAATAAGTTCTTATTTCTGAAGTTGAAAGTTTGAAAAAAAAAATATTTTTGATTTTGAAAAAATTGGAAGTATTATTGATGGGTACTCGACATGATTTTTTTTTTTCAATTTGAGAAATATCTCAGGTCCGTGCAAAGGATTGTTACAAGGGACGGATTTTAGTGTTCTGGCGTATCACTTCAAAAATACAAATGCTGAAGCGGAGCGAGGGTAAAAATTATGTTTTTTAATCAACGAAAACTGTAATTTTTGGAGGTATTCGAGTCGATTACGCAATTTTTCGGGCTTAATAGTCTAATTTTCTATAAAAATTCAGTTTCTTTTTTTTAGGTGACATGATCGAAAACGTATATTTTTATCCTTAGAGTAAGAAATATTTTGAACAAATGTAAGCTAAGCTACTTAAAGGTACATATAGCACCTTACCTACCAGTACTGCTATAAAGAGAAGGATGAGAAGAAGAAATACGTGCAGGTTAGGTCGGACTGGTGAAACGACCGTTTCGAAGTAATATAATTAAACGTTGTGAAATTTAGTCGCAAGATGTTTCATTAAGTCGAAGACGACAACACACAACGGTACGCAGTAGTGGCCGAATAAATTTAATATTCCGGATAAATTACAGCTAAACGTAATCGCCAGCTAAGAGCTGTGCTGCTGTTTAAAATGGAAAATTTTACAACTGTTTCTGTGTTCGCCTTGTTGTCCAAAATCAAGCGATTACTGCCTACCTACCTACCTATCTAGCTACCTATCTAACCTATACAGTTTACATATACCACGTCTCGACAGCGACGGTTGAAAGAAGATGATGCTGTTTTATAATCTTTTTCGTCTACGCGATAACAAAACGTGCCGTTTTATAATTAATGAAGGTTTTCCAAACGAAGAAGTACGTCGAGTTGTAGAAATTGCCGTTGTTAATCTAAGCGTCTATTAATTTGGATATGGGAATAATTTATCGCAGCGAATCAAAGCACTAAACGAAGATGTTTATTCAATAGAATAAATGAAACCGGGTTGCAAGTGTCTCTAATTTTTTTGGAAAAAATTTTATCATTATTGCGATTGGAGCGTTAAAAAAGGAAAGAGGAAAAAAAAACTGGGTTTATGAAAGAAGAAGATTTGTTTGGGTACGTATAAAAAAGCTTCGTTGAAAAATACTGTTGAGCAATTTTTATCTGGTATATTAACTGAGTTGCTTTCGTTACGTTTTATTACCGTGGAAAATTTTTTTTCTAAAATTTCCCGTATTAAAATTAGGAAGTCTGTAAGGAATTGAATTTCGGAAGGAAAAAAAATGAATATTTCACGTCTGGTTTACATTTATTCTTAGGTAGGCTTTTTTTTTACCGCGGTGAAGAACTTAAACTATTATACGAGGAAGGGAAATAACCTGCGATTTTGATAACTCGTAATGCACTGTAACCAAATCGCTGTAATAATAATCTCGTTATCAAATCAAACAAGTCAGTTAAAAGGTCAAAGTAATATACCTACTACCCAAATAAATAAAAATTCATCCGTGTAATCACCGGTCACGTATTAAATGGTAAACACACTTACCATCGTATTATTTGAGTGTTGGTCTTGTACTAATATTCGTGTTTGGTTATTTTCCTCGCGTATCAAATAAAATGATGCTATGAAATTTGGTAGAGATACATACATACATTACATTTACAGTATAAATACAATAATGGATTTGGTATGTGTACGAATATGTGCGTTTGATTCGAATCAACAACAGATGGGCAATTTTTCCTGGTATCGAGTTTTCCTCTTTATAAATTTTGCCATTATTTACATTATATATCATTCGATAATACGTAATAAGAGTTGAGATTTTTTTTTTTTTAATATCACGATTTAACGGACCTGGTCCTGATGTAAAAAATTATACGTGCAATCACGAAAATAGATAAACGGTAATTTAGTAACAAGCGATTGCAAATATATATGTATATGTTCGTATCAGTGTTGAAGAGGCGAGGGACGTTTATCGATGATATCTACATCATATACGTACGTTTATTTAATGTATACTTCATATCTGTGTTAATACTTAAATGTATACTTATTCATTGTGTATTGTGTTGATATCGTATGTACGAGGCAACAAAGGCTTCATGAGTCACCTGATATAGCTCATTTTATGCTAAAAAAAAAAAAAAAAAAAACGACGCGATAACGATACTTTTTTAGGCTGACTTTCATGACAAACATGTTGGGAGTTGCATAAAATTTTACTCGTATGTATTTTACATTATCGCTAAACGTTTCGGAATGATACAATGTTTTTTCTGTTTGTTGGAAAATTTGAAAAGCACATCCACGATACGGACGGAGAATCAATGGTTTTTTCAATGCCAAAATGCTGTGAAACTTTCTTCTCTATTTTACTTCTTGTGCAAGCTTTTCAGGCTTTAACCCGATCAAAATTCACGGAAAGCGGAAATTTCGTATGTACATACAGTACATGTGTACATTGTGTACATACTGTGTTGGTATTGTAAAGTATGTATTTCAATACTTCCGAATTTCCATAAAATCCACGCATATTTTGCTCCCTCCCTCTTTTGGCAGAAAGAAAGTGTAAAGTTTGATTTTTTGCAAATCACTTCCCAAATGAGGCGCTTACAAAAAAAAAAAATGTTGAAACAAAATTTGTGCAGCATTAAAAAACGAACATTTTTAATTCTTATTTTTTCCCTAGAAGGTCGTGGGGAGGCGCTAGGGCGTTCCAAAAAAAAATCATTTTTGAAAATCTCCAATTGACGTGAATAGTCCTCAAAAATCTGCTTACTTCACTTCTAGTAGTATTTTTTTGTACAATGCTTCCTAATATTATGTAGAATAAGAACAATTTTAGATCGTTCACTTTTCTCAAGTGGGGCAGGGGGAAGGGGTTAACCCTTCAAAAAGTTGAAACTTTCTCCAGGCATAAGTCTTTTATTTTAAAAAATTTTGAAAATTGGTTCAAACTAACGTTTTAAAGCGTTAAAAAACAAACATTTTCGTCTATTTACTGAATGTATTTAATACAGGGATTTTTGTGGCCGTGGAATTCGATTTTGACGACCATTTGATCGTTGGACCCGAATTGGGCTTCTGAAGGTGAGGTTAAAAATACAACATTTGACAAATTTAGGAAATTTCCAACGTTGGAGTCGATTTATCAAGCTTCAAAATTGTCTTGGACGTTGATAGTTTTAAAATCCCAAAATAGCATATTTAAAAATCCATATACCCAAACCGATGCTCATTTGTATGAATTTTACGAAATTTTGACATTTCAACACACGATTTTGATGCCCGATTTGGGTTTAAAATTTAGCAACTTTCATTGATCTAGAACAGCTGCTTTTAGACCTCATAAATGGATACCGATGTCCGAATTTTGGATTTTGAACCTCCCCTTTAAAAGCTAAATTAGAGTCCAATGCTCTACTGGTTGTCAAAATTGAATTCCGCGACCATAAGCCCCCCCCCTCCCTGTAGCACACTCTTAATCGAATATTTTTTAGAGTTGTTTTCATTTTGTATGTTTTTATCGATAATGATTTAACGATTTCTAAACAGATGCTCCTCCTTCGTCCTTTTTTTGGACTACAAAATGACCTTTGGAACTATTTATTTCATAATTTCACTACTTAAAAGTGAAATGTTGACGCTTGACTTTTTTTCATTTTTCACGATTTTCTTAACTGTTAAATGTTTTTTAGTTTTTTTTTTCATTTTTTACATTTTGTCAGCTGTAAAATGTTTTGAATTATTTTTTCATAATTTTACATATTTTTGAAGTTTCTTTTCCAGTTTTGCGTGTTTGAACCGTGGTATAGCATTTAAACATTTTTTGTGGTTTTACTACTTAAAATTAAGAAATTGACTTTATGAAAAATTTTAAACAATTTTTTGCTTTTCTGTCTTGTGAAATGACATTTTGAACGATTTTATTTATCATTTTTCATCATAGAAGCGAGTAGTTAATGTTCTTTAAATTTTTTTTTTTCATTATTTCATACGTTTTTTGAAGACTTTTTCTATTTTTTTTTTCTATTTTTTTCTATTCTTTACGTTTTTAGAGTATATGGTAATTTGAATGACTTTTTCGCACGTTTTGAGTTTTAAAATGCCTTGTTGAACATTTTTTTCAAATTTTACACGTTATTTGAACTATAATATGGCTGTTCGGTTCATATTTCCTATCTTTTTTTGTTTGAAAATGTAAATTTTATATTTTTTGAATAGTTTCTTTGTGGTTTTGAAAATTTTCATCATTTCTTCACTTCTTTTGAACTATAACGAAAATTTATAATGCTTATTGTTGATTTTTTCCAATTTTTTACATTTTTAAGCTGTAATAATGGCATTTCGAACTCCCCTCCCTTGTTCTACATGTGTAAAGCGATAGTTTAGCGATTCTGAACATATTTTGTTCATTTGTTTTTCAAGTCTTTAAAGCTTTAAAATGACATTTTGTGTTATTTTATTCATCATTTTATGTAAAAGTGGAGCAGACTATCTCAAAAAGACGCTGGTGACTGGGTGAATTGGTATCTGACTATACGAAGGATCTACTGTTGGGAAGTCCCAAACTATTAGAAATGTAAGAAAAATAGGAAGTAGAAGATATGTAGATAGCCTGTAAATATTTTTTCCATTTTTCTCACCTCTTTCTTGACCTCTACTGCATTATGGACGCACCTAGCTGAATTTTGATCAAAGGTAATATTCACTTTTGTATCTACAGTTTTTCACTAAACCAAGTCTGTTAAATTAATTGACCAATTTTAGTGGTCACGAGTATGAAACAGAATGAGTAATTTCTTAATGTGGAGGAAAAAAGTATGAAAATTTCGAAAATAAAGTCTGAGTATGATTTTGATAACTTATCCTAGAAAAATCATACTGAAAATGGGTATCTGAATGTAGGTGCGACAGATACCTAATATTACAGTAACACAAAGCGCGAGAATTTACAAAATACCTTCGTACAAATCTAAAAGCGTTGAATAAAATTTATGGCACTCTCTTGTACTCCTCATTTGGTTGTTGGTTTCGGCAAAGCAATCATTTCATATGGCAGTATAGAGCAAGTTTACTATATGAATGAATATTTATAAATGTAGTATAATTTCCTGCGTAGACTGAATCAACTGTCTGGCGTAATTTCCTTATCGCGTAAATTCGTCTTTTAATGAAGTCGATATTTTTCGTGCTTTGCTTTTTTTGGAGGATGATGGAAGAGTAAATTTTTTTTTTTTACCTGCAAACACATACAAATAATAACAACGTTAAAAAGTTGATAAAATTTATGTTTTGTAGCATCGTCGCTCGTTCATCGTCGTTGCAAATCTGGTGTGTTCGTCACGACGACGACGACGATGACGACGATGACGACGACGACGACGACGATGAGGAACTAATACCTCGCAGGGATTTAATAATTTTTTCGTTATTTTGAATGATTTATGAGAGAGTTTTTCAAACAGCAGCCGAGCCGGGTACATATTTTTCATCTGGCGGCGCGAGCGTGGCGTGTAATTTCGCGCTGTATTTTCGATTTTTTACATATTAGTGGCGCTGTTGGTGATGATGCTATAGTAGTGGGTTTGTTTACCAGTTGGTAATTTGTACGCGTATCCTCCTATATTTTCCTCTTCCTCACCAGTGCTTTTCATTCGTAGCGAAACTTCCGTTTCAATATGCTTCCACATTTTCGGCTTATGTCTCAGTCTATGCGAATTTTATACGCGTATTGTACGAATAAATAAGCTTATTTGTACGCGGCGTACGTATTGGTTTGTTTATGCAAGGAAATGATATATCAGTTTGATGGGTTTTGTATGTGGTGGAATTTCTTTTCTTTTTTTTTTTGGTTGAAATATTCAGTCATTGATGAGATTGGAAAATTTTGGATTGTCCTGGAGTTGAAAGAAAATATCAATATGAAATATAGGTTTGCTAAGTAGACCTGAGACATGTGATTTTTTAAATGAATTTTGGAACGCAGTGGACAAAAAGTAAACAAAAGAAAAAGTGCTCTGTTTGAAATTTTTATCTATAATTGAAAATATTCGAAGGTCTTTTCGATGTAGGTACTTACGTTTAATGGATAGATGCGCAAATTGATTTTACAAAATGAAGGAATTCGACTTTATTTTGTACGTTTGAGTATCTCACCGCATGTTTGTTTTACCTTATCGTATTAAAGAGAAATAGGTATTAATGGATGTGATATATTAAAATAGTCTCACATGTGTCTTAAAAAATGTTTAAAAATGTGTAATATACTTATAAAAATAAATGAACGTAAAAACCCCATCAATGTTCCTCTTTGGCGTACTGCACGTTTGAATGAGACGATGATAGTTAAAATGTTCCAACGTGTACTTCGGAACATCTAGATACTTATACGTTTTATATCTCCAGCTTCATTAAATTACGAATAAATAGAGTTATTATAGTGACCATATTGTCTTTGAAGTCGTCAAACTTTTAAACGATGTCATTACAAACAAATGTGACAAACATAAAAGTGCTATAACTACCTTTAAATAAGAATATTTTTAACATTTGTGTATTTTTTAACTAGCTAAAGCTTGGTTCATTGTATCTTTATCTTTCTCTATTTCAATAAGAAAAATTCAGAAAAAAGTATCGCAATACGTTACTTTTTGAGCCTGATGAATTTTGTTAAATGAAGTAGATAAGAGAATTGTACATTCATGGAATGAAAAAAGGAACGTTCTGCGATGTTTTTTCTTTTGGACTGAAAATCGGTAATGACGCACTCAAGATGGATTAGAGGGTTATAGCCCTTCCAAGAAAATTTTCAAAAATCCGTTTTGAAGCATTTCACGAAGTAAATCAATTTCAACACGTAATAAAATTCGTCATTTGGAGCTCAAAGATAAGCTAAAACGTCTTAGTCTATCTTTCATGTCTGAAAACATATTTTTTTAAATTCTTCCTAAGAGACAATCGTATTAAAAAGGTATTACTCCTCTTATCTTTCGCTCAAAATCCAACTCCCCCCCCCCAAACGTTCTGAGTGTACCTATGATGGTCAGGATACAGGTATTGAAATAAGTAGCTGAAACCTTCAAAAGGCTCATTTACGACTCCATTAAATCTACGTATCAACTTTCAACCCACTAATTCTATTCGAAGAAAAGATATATATCAAAATGTGAGAAATGAACTTTTTTCAAAGTCAAAAAGGGAAAAAGCTCAAATCTCCCCTTCTAATTGACCTTCGGAGCTGATTTTTGGATGTATTATGCAACGTTGGATTCTCTATCCATTGGCTCACAAACGAAACTTTTTTACGATTTTTTCCTTTCAGTACCCTTTTTCTCAAAAAACAAATTCATGTAAGAAGAGGGTGAATCGGCGCTTGGCTGGTTTTTTCAAACTACGTATCTAGTGGGAGTGGGTTCGTATGGTCTGAAAACTCGCTGGTAAAAATTTCGGCCACCTACCTGACCTCTACTCTTACAGATTTTTCTATTCTACAATTCTCAACAGAATTTTTTCAAATTTGCGGAGATTATGGATCATATCAACGGTCATTCTTGGAATTTTTTAAAATCATCTTTTTATTATAAAACACGTGTTTATAAATTTCAAAAGCAAATATTCACATGTTGTTCTACCCCTTGTGGGAACGGGTAGTAGAATTTTCACATGGTACTCTGTGCCTGTCGTAGGAGGCAACTTAAAGAGAACCAAGAGAACCCTGTCCTCTCCCCTGATACATAGTAGAGTACTATTAATATTTTCAAAATTCATTCTTCCCATATCAATCGACACAAACAGCTTAGACTTCTCCACGCTAAGAGGGTAAACTGGCGACCACTGAAGGACTTGCAAACCCACAGTGGCAAAATGGGCACGTGGAATTTACGTTGCTTAAAAACTACGGATAAGTTAGCCGTAGACGAAAATGAAATGAAAAGAGTATGGTTGCTGATATTAGGAATAAGTAAAACCCACTGGAACACAGTTGGCAAATTTACATCAGCTGAGGGAAACTTCGTCTTTTTATCTGGTAAAGCAGGCCACACAGGAGTGGCAATTGTAGTAGATGGTAGATACAAACACCTGGTGTTAGGTGCAAGGGCCATCAAGGATCAGATGGCAGTTGTTAGGATTGATGCACATAAGTGTTATACAAGCATATGCCCCAACCATTCCGGCACCAGATGAAGAAATTGAAGAATTCTACAGTATCCTTGAAGAAACATTGGCCTCACTACCAAGAAGCGACATAAAATTGGTGCTGGGAGACTTCAATGCCAAAGTTGGGACGACTGATAGCAGTGATGCTTACTGTGCAGTAGTTGATAGTCATGGTCTAGGAACAAGGAAACAATGCGAAGGTAGACTTCTCCAGTTCTGCGTGGAACAGAAGTTGTGCTGGCGAATACTTTGTTCCAACATATATAATTGCAGACTATACACTTTGAAGTTGTATAATGGTCATTTATTTTCATGGTTTTTGGTAATTTTTTTCGCAAACATCGTTGAACGATTACAGAGTTCAACGTACTCACACAAAAAAACTAAGAAATAAAATCGTGTTTAGTGACTGAAATTACCCTTATTTTTACCATATGCAATAATTTTTAGAGAATTTTAAATTTTAGATTTTTTGTTTGATTTTTTTGAAAAAGTCATATCACTGGTAGGTCCTCACAAATGAGGACTAAATTGCTTTTTGAAAATTTGAGTAAGATGAATGCAAATTGTGGCCAGGTCAGAATCTACATATCAAATTTAAGTGTGTTAGATTAAATTAAAGGGGAGTTATGCAGGGAAGTGACTTTTTTCAAGGTCAAAAATAGAAAATATCCCCATATCTGTTCTCCTGAACCATAAAGTAGGCTGACTTTTAAAAATGTAGTTCTTTTCATTCCCTATTGGACAAACAACAAACAATTTTTGAGATTTTTACCTCTCAGTACCCATCCTCCCATTTAGATATGACTGAATTTTCACTCAAGGGAATTTGAAAGCTTTTGGTCCGTATCGAGTAGAGTAGACAATTCTAGTCAGAGGGGCAGAGGGGATGAGTGAAAACAGAAATAATATCTAACATCGCAAAAAATGGTCTTGATGGGCTTCCATCCCTCATCTGCCATAGCTTGATAAATCGTAATGACCTGGTTTTCATTCACATTATGATATAGAAAATTGGGCTGAAAAAAAGTGAAGTGATAATTACGACATTAAAATAATATCGACCTATCGGACTGAAATAGGGTAACTGATACCAACCATGTGAAATCAAATGTTCCATATCGAATATTTTGATAGAAAATATTAAAATTAAATAATCAAAATGAACTATTTAGATATTATATAATTACTTTCTGACAGTCTTGTTGTTTTACTGTTATCAATGCTTAGTTCTTAA
Source organism: Ferrisia virgata (assembly GCA_900060175.1). Lineage (NCBI taxonomy): Eukaryota > Metazoa > Arthropoda > Insecta > Hemiptera > Pseudococcidae > Ferrisia > Ferrisia virgata. The sequence continues at coordinate 62,561 of FIZR01015145.1, forward strand.
AAACATGAAAAAATTATGGGAATATTTATTTTTCGTTTTGTTGTGATATAATTGCGAAGTATTCGCTGCCAATGGTCAACTGTTGACCCAGCAGCTGATAACGTTTTATTGCTCATGCAATCAGAAGTACCTTGATAGTTCATCATACAGCTTGAATGTGTGTGTATTCCAAAACATACCGCTATAGGTTGATAGTCTAGGCAGAAACCTTGGAAAATTAACTATTTTAAAACAACTGAGTAACTAGTTGAGTTAGTTATCAGCTTTAAACTGTCACGTTGCTTAAACCTTTGGGTTTGTAGAACTGTAGTAATGAGTGAAATACGCAGAAAAAAAAATCGTGTTCTTATTTTACTTTTAAAAAAAGTACGGCTGCTTAAAAGAAAAAGAAACTATTTGAAATTAAATTACGGTTGAAACAATTTTCAATTTGCTTTTTTGAAGTCGTTTTCTTAACATTTATGTAAAATTATATGGTCTCATTCTCGTCGATTTTTTGAATAAAAAATTTTAAGTTCAAAATGAAAAACTTTTGTAGAAAAGTTTATTTATTTCGTAGCTTTAAAAATACGAGAAATTGGCACAGTGCTGCTTAATCCGATTCTTTAATCGCATTTTCTAGTATTACTCGAATCTATTTGTACACGATTTTCCCTTACCTTAATTTTCAAAATAATTTGCTATTTTGAACTTTGTTGATGTGTGTTTAAACCGTACTTTTCGTTAATTCCTTCGACAATGCGGAAATATAAGTAGAAAAGTATTTGGTACGAGTGTATACATACTTTTTCATATACGTACTTCGTATTTTACGTAAATTTATCAATCGAACCGTGTAAGTTTGGAGTAATGTGGATATCCTGAGTAGTGAGTACGACAATATACTTATAGTACCCTTGTAACTTTACGCTGAAACTCGTATTTCACATTCAATTCAAATCATTACAACAATAATCAACATAGATGTACGAATCTGTTGTTGGAGTAAAAATAGGGTTAATCTCCTTAAATCAACAGGATTCGTTGCTCATTCGAGTGCACATTCGATACGTTCATGCATACTAAGTGTTGATAATTATACGTACTTATTACGTATGCTGTAATGAATTAAATGTACCTGTTTGCTTCCTTATTCAAATGTATTTTTTACTCTTAGTTGACCAACCAACAAAACAATAAGCAGACAAAGGTATCTTATTATTGTTTGGATTTTTTTCGATTTATTCACCAAGCAACTAGCAAAGAATGTTTCTTGAGGGGCTAAAAATATTGACTCGAAAAAAGTAATATATAACCTGTTTCAATTTTTACGCACAAAGATTGAGAAATGTATATCAATTCGAAACATGGAACAGGAAAAAAAGACTTCTAAAACCAGGGAAGTTGAAGATGGTAGAAGATGAACTAGCAAAATAACGTTGCTAGAAAAATTGAAGGCAGTTAGTCGAAAGTGTTCAAAGACCAAGATGATGATTGTAGATTGTTCGAACAACAGTAGACCAGAGATGAACGAAATATCCGTAGTAGTGGCCCCTACTTATTTCTTGTATTTTGGTTTGGATGTAGACAAGGAAGGATGAAAAAATCTAAATGACGAGAAATGCCCTAATTTTCTGAATCTTCCTGCCTGGATGAGAAACTTGTACCATACGACGAAAGGAAAGGAAGTAGATATCGTAGACATGCGATGCTAGCGTCGTATGCTTTAAATTCCAAGAAGAAATTCTAATATTCATATATCTGTTTTCGGAAATTTTCAGCAGTATTTTGACATATTCTGGTCCTGTAAACGAGAGTGAGCAGTAGGGCGTTTCAATTTTAGTTTTTTTTTTTCGAAAGTTGAAGGGAGTACGAAAAAAAAGTTCTGAAATGACGTCAAATGAACGTGGTAAAAATGTGTAATTCTTAACTTTACCCTTACCACATTCCCTTTTGGTTTAAAATTTCAAAATTTACATAAAAATTGAAAAAAAATTCTTTTTTCAAATTTTTTGATATGAATGTCTCATAGTAGAACACATAAGACAAACACAACAGTTTGCTTTTCAGGGATTCCAAAATCATGCATAAAAATAGTAAAAATCACTCATTCTGAAGCGGTTTTCAAACAAAAATCTGAAAAAAATCAATTTCTTGTTTTTTATGCTGTTGTCAGTTCTGTCCATTTTGAATAGGGTTTAATAGATTTTTGCAATTTTTACGACTTTCAGGGGTTCCAAAATCATTCACCATCATTAGTAGGCTTCAGTCGCTTACAACTGTATTGTACCTAAAAGAGCACGCCATCTATCACGATCTCGTGCCTGTGAATCAGCTCTTACCACAAAGCCTCGTACTGCTTTGATTCCATTTTCACCAAGAGCTTACTACAATCCAGCTTCAATACCATCGCAATCAGATGCTTTGCGTTTCTTCATCTCATTCACCTCCTTCCTTACTTCAAGAAGTGGGATGTTTGGCTCATCCTCTCGTGTCTTTTCGACTGTTGCAACCACCCCCTGGTCCGTTTGAAAAGCTTCAGATTCTTCACTATCGACTTTCATCATCATTTTTATGCACGAATTCATGAAAAGTAAGAAAAAAATCGCAAAAACTTTTTTGTTATTCTTATGTGGTCTACTATGACATATTCTTACGAAAAAAATTTTTTTTTTCGATTTATATGAAAATTTTGAAGCTTTAAACCAAAAGAGGGTGGGGTAAGGGTCAAGTTAAGATCCTAAATTTCTACCACATTCATTTGGCGTCATTTTGCAACTTTTATCCATACCCTCTTCAAATTAACTAAAAAAAAAAAAAAACTAAAATTAAAACACCCTAGTGAGCACCTTGGAATCACTTTGCAGTGTAAGAAAAAGTCAAAAGAAAGAGATCCACAGGTAGGTCTTCAACTCGTTGATTCAGATCTTATCAGTTATCACGACTCTCCCTGAGCGATGGCGCCACTTGCTAAGCGAGGGTTTGGAGAATTTTCACGATTACCTTTTCCTAGGATGGGGGGGGGAGGAGGGGTAGGAATACGATTCACTGACGATGTAGTGGAAGCAAGGGTCGGTCCGGATGAATTTTTCTTTTGAATTTTTCAGCCCATGGATTGAGAAGATGAACAAAAGAATTTTTTGAGCCACCATTGTTTCGAACCCAACAAACATTTAATCCGTATATCAGACCTGGATTTATTTAAACAATGATAAAATTATTCCAGTGTTCCTATATTAAAAAAAAATTGATAAAAATTGAAAAAAAAAAATAATTATCAATTCTCATCTACGTACATGCTCGTGCTATGATGTACGAAAACGATATATTTCAACTAACAAAAGCCCTATATGTATTATATACATCCGACGCATCACTACGGAAAAGACACTTCACATCGAAAAATGTGTATCTACTGTTTGCAATAATATTACGAAACGTGATCGCTTGCAGATAAACCGATATCCGATTTATTAATAATATTCCAGCATAATGTATATTGCTGGATATATTTGTATAGTACCTCGTTCTATTTTATGTTATACCTTACCTACCTATACATATTTTACGTATACTATACACATACCTACTACGATAACAGAATTTATGTATGTATATCAGAAATTCAACGTCGCGAAAATCCGCTCTTATAATAGAAAACAATTTCTAGTATTGAAAAAAAATAAAATAAAAAACGCAATAACTATGCACCCCTACGTACAATTATTTATGTACGTGTACGTATATCGGAGGATTTTTGTACTCAACTTACAACTCATTGTCAGTGCTCTAAAGGACGGGGGTAAATTTTGGTAAGCTCGTATTTGTAATAAATACATCATCATCGTATTGTGGTGTTACATCGAATAGGGTACAAAATGTAATACTTACTTGATAATTCAAACTAAAGATCAAGTGTAGCTTTTGAATAAGCTCCTTCTTTTTAAAACGTATCAATAACGTGGATGCATGGATTGTATATCTTTGTATTATTATAAGTATGTGTCTCTGGTTTAGAGTTATCGCTTTTATCGTATAGTTTAACCCTAAAGGCTACAGCAAAGCTTTCATCCAACCGTCTTTGTATTATGTTTATCTATTTAAAGTGCATTGTGCATGTATAAAAACTATCATGCACTTACATCATATTACATTAGTTCACCTTGCAAATTGAATCATCAACGCTACGGTAAATGTATTATTAAATTATCGTACCTATCTTCGCTGTCAACATGCATGTAATGTATGAGTATTTTAGCATTAGATATACTTAGACAAGTGTTTTTATAGTATGAGGATGTATCTGTTACCAGTCAAACCCGAATTCAGGATAAACGTGAATTTCCCAGGTCAAACTACGACATGTTAAGAGCTGTTGGATGGTCTAGTTCGTTGTAGAATAAACCAGTTTTGCCGCAGAATATTTTGTAATAATTTGTTAATCTGATGAGTAATAAGAATAAGACAAACTAGTTTAAACTAGTGTTGATATTGCAGGATAAACTAGTTTTTCCTGAGATGAATTTTCGCCAATATTTTTACCAAACAATAAAATAATTTTACAGGCGATATCCGATATCGTTTTTTTTTGAAATCATCTTGAAAATACAGTATTGAGAATAATTTCAAAAACAGGCGAAAAAAAAATTCATAAATTTTTGAATTTTGACCCCTCCCCCTCACTCCCCTCAGTACAACCTAGTCTGAGAGCCGGAGGGTTTCTTCTTTATCCTAGATCATCATATCAGAGAATCTTTAAAATCGATACCCATGCAAAATTTCAAATTTTGAACCTCCCTGTCCTCACCTTTGGGGTCGAATCACGGCACAAGAGCTGCATACTTTCATGATTCCTCAGCACACGTTCAAAATCCAGTATAATTGATATTTCAACTTTTGAGCTTCCCCTTATGGCGCCTGGTGAGGGTCCAACAGCTAAATACTTTGGTATAGCCAGAACAGCACAATCGATGCCCGGAATAGCGACACCTATGTTTAAGTTTTGTGAGACTTAAATTTTGAAACCTCCCCTGAGAAGCCCAATTAAGGTTCGAGGTTGAAATTGCTGTAAAAGTCGTGTTCTGCGCCCAAAAAAAGGCACAGAATGGGGCGTATTCGATTTTTAGGTGGCTAGGATTCGTGTGTGCCTCTCACTTGCGTACAACTTATTTAGCAGATGATACATTTTCGAGTACAGTATCACTTTTTTGTGTTTACTTCATAGCTCCTCTCTACATGATCATGTAGGGAACAAATGAAAAAATGAAAATATTCGTCTTTAAATGCTCATCGATGTTTGTTTGAACCGTTTTTTCGAATTTTTTGTTGTAACTGATCTACGCCCGAAGAAAGTCGTGCTCTTTTTTCGGCAGAGGCCCCACCTACCCACTTTTAGAAAAGGGGTTTGGTCTTGCATTTTTCTTATTTTACATCGTAGTCGAAATTACTATACAAAATAACCACTTTTAAAATTGAAATATTCCAATTTTTTTAAAGTTATTTGTGTCAATGGAAAATTTTCAAAAATGACTTATTTTCACATGTTTTAGCTCCCTGTCCCCCCGAAAAAATTTCCCATGGAAAAAGTTATTGAAGAAAATATGTTATTTTGATTTTAACATTTTTTTCATAAGTGGATTATTCGAAGATTTATTGCCGAAAAACTAAAATTTGTACCCCACACCTTCCGCTCTCCAAGAAAGGCGCAAAATATGCGTGAATTTTAGTGATGTTCGAGAATATTAGGTCGTTCTTGAATTTTTTTTCAAAAATCGAAACGTAACAGAGCACAATATTTGTGGAGTGGGGTCAAAAGAACGTAATAGAAATTTCAATCTGGCTCGACTCTAAAACGGTTCGAAATTTGAAAAAAATCAAAAAATTAAATTTACTCAAAAATATTATTTGAGACAATTTTTGAACGTAATCCACCTTTATAGGGCCACATGAGCTGTGCCAATTTTTGGCATATTCGTGTATTTTTAAAAAATCGGGGGAAAAATTAAAAAAATTAGGGACTTATCAAATGGGAAGGTTAGCAAAATAATAACCCAACTAGAGCATTTGAGCAGATTTCTAACCGCTATGTTGTTCTCAATAGGAGTGTAAAAATTATGAAAATACGGAAAAATGGCAAAAAAGTAACGAAATGAGAACCCCTGAACAAAGAATTAGGGGATGGAAAATCACCTCAAATCGGCTAGATGAATTATAATATTGATAATCTTTCCTTTTCATAGGTACCCAGCTTTCTGATTTTTTTTTTTTGATTTTTTTAACAATTTATTTTGAAAATACACGTCGAGTGGATGCAATTTAGGAATCCAACTAAATCTTCGTACCAAATTTCAAAAGCTACGTACTTAGTACTTGCTACTTACCTATTTTTCTTAGCTACATTAAATGTTACTTTCAGTTTATTTCTTTTACATACGTACAAATATCGACCCACATTAGGAATCACTTTTCAAGCCCGTTTTCATTGTCAAATAACGCCTAAGGTTAATTACGTTTGAAGCTACGATAGAATAATTCGAGATAATCCTCGTCTACGTAAATGTCTATTCTATGCTCCGGATACAGTTTATAGGAAGAACTCGCGAAACAACTCTAAATTAACCCCCGTCGTCTTATCGACGTCAGTCGTCGTCGTCGTCGTCGTTATTAACACGATGAATCGGTACGGCGGCGTATCATTTACGTCGACGAGTGACGTTGTCTTAGACGAGTAGGCGTATTTTGAGTGACGTTTTTGACATCGCCACTCGAAGAAGTCATCTCATCATGCATAGCGTAATATGTAATATACTCTACATATAATAAAGCGAGAAGAATATTATACGTATGAACGGAATGGGTCGAGTGGCACCGATAATTAAGCAATGCGGCGTCGCGCGTGCTATGCTGGTCATGTATACTACGCCGTGGTACATCTATTACACACGTAGTTGTATTTACTTGGCTTATGCATGTAGTTTGCTGTGTACTTGTACAATATACGTGGCTCCCCTTTGAGCAATGAGCTCTCGTTTGTATAAGTTGAGCGGTAACGCTTCTTACGATTACGTGAGATTTTGAATGTATAGAGAATCTGCAGGGACCGAGTTATACTCATTTATATGTATTTGCTATACTTACACGTTTGCGCGATAATCATATCATGTTGTTAGTAGACTAGTTTATACTTTGTATTCATGTGAACTTCTAGTCTTTCTCCATATGATGATGGATGCTCAATTTCATCGTCGTTGTTCCACATATATACGTATTTTCCATTCGTGCGAAGTAGATAGGTACCTAGACCTACTACCTAGGTATCTAGGTAGTGAGTACCTATCTATCTATCTACCTACCACGTATTTGTTTGTCACGCGAAGTGAAGCACCATTCGCGTGCGTACCAATCGTTTAGTATTAGCGTCGATTTGAAAATGACACCACGAAATTGCAACTTCCGCGAGGAAAATGTTGCCGAAATTGGAACGAAGATAACATAAATTATGCCATTGGTTAAAGGAATTGGTAACGGTGACGTCTGATTTCGATGGTGTGATGTTTTCAAAGTTACTTTACCATCAGTATTTTATTATCTCTATTCGATGGTTTGGAAAACAAAATTTCATTAATAGTAAAATTACAAAAATATTCTCTCTAATGCGTGCTGATCAAGTTTACGTATAATTTTATTAGTTATGTCTTCAAGTACGCGTATTGATTCCAATACAGCATTTTCCCCTTGGAATCGATCGGCGAGGTGCGAAAAATTCTATGCTGGAAGAGTACAGCATCTTTGCAGTATCGATGGTAACATTTGCATACGAGGTATAGACACTGTAAAACTCCAGTGAAAGAAGAATAACTGTACAGATAATATTTAGAGAACGAGCGGGAGTGTCTTTAATAGACGAAATAAAATCAAAGATGATAACATTACATCTCGAGAAAATCAAGTCATCCAGGAAAGAAATGGAGAAATCAAGTGGAAAGGATGGAGGAAATAAGATCATCCAATACATTCTCGCTGGAAGAAGCGACACAGAAAGATCGATGAAAATATTCATCGGTAGCTTGGGCTCCTCTTTAATAAGTATCACCACCATACCTCCTTCCCAGATGGGCTAGTCGATCTAACATATGCATAGAAACAACGACGACGTAATTGTTGGGTACTTAGACTGACTACAAAATGCTTGAAAATTTTGAACCGGTTGTGAGGAAGACAATGAAGAGATTTACTTTAAAAGATCAAGCGGATCTAGTACAAGAGTCGAAACATCACTATGAACTTGTTGAAAAAGTGGGGAGAAAGTGACTTACAAAATTTGCCTCACAGCTGTAGAAATTCATTCTTACCATTTTGAACATATCTGATGTTTATTTATTAATTTTTTTTTCGTGATTAAAATTAATTAATCCGTGTGAAAATCAACTAAGACCGTTTGAATTGGCTCATTAGCTTGTATTTGAATGATAGAAATTCAAATGTGTTGAAAATGTCAGAGCAGGCAGGCTAAGCATAGCGATTTGCCCTCGGATTTCAGAATTAACAGTTTTCAATGAGACGACGAGGTTTTAGGTGTTGAAATATTAATTTTTCAAAAAATCTTGGAGTGCTTGAGTTGAATAATATTATTTGCCTAGTGAAAAAAATATTTAAAAAAAAAATTGGTTACGTGAAAACACTGGGGAATAGACCAAAGCTCTAAAATATATCAGGAAAATTGGAATAGTAATAATTATGATAATTTCAAGGTATTTAATTTATGCAGTCCTACAGCATAAAAAAAATTAACAGAATAACTTCAGCTTTGCATAATTTATACTACATAGACGAAAAAAAAACCAAGAATAGAATTTTTCACAGATCACCGAAATGTAAAAAAAGCATCAGAATAAATGTAGAACATATGGAATTACTTTTTTTTCCAGAATAATCAGCAAAGTCTACTCTAAAAGCAGAGTGGAAAAATTTGGAAATACCAAAACCTTCTTCAATATTAAGTCGATTTTGTTCAAAAATTTCGGCAATTTGGCATAGCTGTAGCATGAGCAAGATAATCCTCAAAATTCCACACTCGAAATGTAAAATAGACCGTCATTGACATTTAAAAAAAAAAAAATTTGATTGATAGACTAGTTTTTGAGAACCAGGTACCTATAGCTCATCAAGAAAGCTCTATTGAGTCCCCCTCCCCCCCAATAAAGAATTATCAAAGTCCATTTCGTGGCCATATTGAGGATCTAAAAACTTTGAAAAACTTCCACTACACTCCTACTAAGTTTTACACACCAAATGAAAACATTTTTTACAGTTATGTGTAACATTCAAAATTATCCCAACTGCCAAAATTCCAGCCCCTACGCTTCATTTGGTAGGGGGGGGGGAGATTTAGGAGAGATGGAATATAAAAAAATTGACAAATAACACTGCGAAATTGAAAAAAAAAACAAAATAACTCGACTTTATACCTCGTTCAGGAGAAAATTTTTTCACCTCGTATTACCCTCAATATGGGCCACCTAGAAGTGGGTAGTCGCCCGGATCCCCGTGTAATACCTTGTGGGTGTATTTTTTGCCATCGCTTTTTCTATTTTTTAAATTGCATTTTACATGGCTAAAAATACACCCCCTCCCCCGTGTTACTCAGGGATTCGGGTGACTACCCCACTTCTTGGAGACCCGTAGCGAGGGTAGTAAGTAAGCGATGAAAAAATTTGCTCCTAAACGCGGTATGAAGTGGAGTTATTTCGTTTTTTGTTAATTTCGCAGTATTATTTATTAATTTTTTGATATTCCACCTCTCATAACTCCACTCCAAATGCAGCTTAGACGCTTAAATTTTGGCTGTTGGGTTAATCTCCTTTGTAAGTACATTCACTTTCGTGCCAAGTTTGAAAGAAATCGATCGAAAACTCGTGGAGGAAAAAAAATGAACATGAAAACTTCTCCTGAAGTACGTTTTTCATTGGTCTTATTTTCCGAATAAAAAGTTCATAAAAAAATTTAAATTTTGAAGGCCAAGAGCAATTCGCTATGTTTATCGTGTTATAGCTTTTGGCAAAAGATTGAGGAAGGGATAAATACAATCAATAAAGGTAATTTGGCCGTGTCCTCAAGTTTTGAAAATTATCATGCACTATTGTTGACGATCCTTACAAAGAATTTTGGTCGCAAGAACTACCCCCTTCCACCCCACTATTGTGAAAAAATATATATTTCTTGTTACAAAATCGTCATGAAGGTGTCTCCATGCTAGAAAATTGAAATTAACCATATTTGAGGTATAGCAGTAAAAAGGGGCTGTATGCTGGAATTTTTTCAAATTTTTTCAGCTATTAGGTAGGAAGAAATGAACAAAATAAAATTTTAAACCTTCATTACGCAAAAACCAGAACAGGTGCAGAAAACTTCCGTATTCCAATTTTTAATTTTGTGCGTTTATTTTAGGTATTTTGTAAATTTTTAAAGCATGAAAAACTGAAATAACGCATACAAGGAAGGTGCTCATAGTTATACCCTTTAAACTACTCAAATAAAAAAACTAACTTCAAGTTACCCCTATTTGAACATTTTATACGATAATTTACGTAAATTTTGATTTTTTTGCTCCAAAATTGAACTAACATTGCAAATACCATTGAACATTGGTAGACGTTATGTCATAGGAGTTTCACGACCTTCCGAGGACACGACCTCCTGAGGGAGTTAAACTGCTCGAGACTTTGCTGCACCCGGCACTTTCTCGTGAGCTCTTTCGGGGGTTAGAAGGAATTTATGACATCTCTCATCACTTGAGTGTAAAAAGTCGTGATGAGAATCAGTCAGAAAATCCATGATTGTGTATTTTAGGATATCAGCTTGAGCTAGTAGTTTCTCTACCTACCTTTTTGTTGTATTTTTGTATTATACACGCTTTTCCGTTACTCAGCGCTTATTTACGTAATATAGTAAACACATATAGATAGTAGGTTTTTTTATTGGTACATTCAGCGTATCTCTAGCTTGATGACCGTTTTAACTGACGTAAAACTTTTCGTTTAGAATTTTTCATAGTCAGCCCACTCGCGTTGTCATTCGACTGTGTCCACATTTTCGAGTGTTTTTCGTCGAGCTTTTCGTACACTCTTATATTTATCATGCACTTGATACACGATAATACATACCTTACCTAGTACCTACACGTACCCGTACAATATTTGTACATGTGTATTATTGATAAACACGACTAATTACAAATAATGTTTTCGATACGAGATACCAGATGTGATATATGTACGTAATGTATATTTAGGTAAATAGGTATTAGATACGCGTAGCGTAGGGTAAGTGCTTAATGAACTTTTCTCTGTACGAGTAATTTTTAATTTATTTTCACCCGATTTTAATTTTAATCTAGTTGTTAAATGTATCTATATTCGTAATACATATAACTGACAACGTAGAAACTCGACGTCGAAACATTTAAGCTATACTTTTAGTGCTGATATATTGTTGACAATATGTTATGCATCAATAATCAGCATGGGACTTCAGATGAAAATATTTGCATACCGTGTGTTTAATAGCGAATGATTTTTACATATAGTTAGTGTACCCCCAAATACCTATGATTCGTCTTTTTTATCGTGTTCTGTGTGAGCCAGTAATTGAACCTTTATTTGGTTCGAAAAAAAGCTGGTAATCCTCTCGATAAAATATTTCAGCCACGATCGAGATGGTAATTACTACGTGATATTTATGCTAACCGTACGATGATTCGGAGTATACGTAGACTGTACAGTGTAAATGGGTTGAAAATGAAAATATCTCATTGCATTCTCAATTGCTAATGGTGTAAGGGTGTATTTTTTTATAACTGTTTGTGCTTTCCGTTCTTAAGAAATATGTATGGTCGTATAAGGTAAGCTTGTAAGTTCAATCATTCGATTATTTGTATTGTAATTATATTTTCCAAATGAGACTCGTTCAGGTAAATACAGGGAGAATTTGAAATGGTCCCAGTTGGTGGGTTTTCCAATACATAATTTTATTGAAAACGAATAAATAAGTAGGCTAGTTTATTGTATATATAACGTGGAGAATTCGTGTTTGAGAAAGAAAAAAAATATCATTTATTAGGCACGTAATCGTTCGCCACTATTTCACAGAGACTAGGGTAGGATGATTTTTTGGCAATTTACCAATTTACGATTCGATTTTTGATTTGATAAATTATGAAAAATAATTTTCTCGTTTGATTTCTTTTTCTCAGTGACGATAGATATATTTTCATTAATTATCAATTACTATTGGTAGACGTGTACATACGAGTAGATACTTTCAGCTTAAAACTCTACTCTAGAGCACTGTACTAGAATAATTCGCTCGATGCGAAGAGTTATCTCTGAGATCTTAATTAAATACTCATCAAAGTAATATTTTCTTAATGTATCTTTTATTGCTGAAAAGTACTTATATACTACTCTCGTAGTACATATAAGCTATCGTTTACTTTGATGATCGTTTTCCATCAACGATATGCACTGATTCTATAAGTTGCGTCTAACTCAAAGAAACCGAGCATTTGTTAATCATGTGCCGCAAATTTAACGCCATCTTATATTACTTCACATATACGTACGTACTACGTGGACTAGGTGCGTACGTATACGAGTACGAGTAATTATATCTTAATGACATTTCGCGAGTGTAGTACGTTCTACGTATTTGATATTTGCATAAAGGTAAATTAGCGTGGCATCTTATATATTAGCGAAACCTTTGGTGTAAATTCTAATAACAATTTGATTAAAACGAATACGTGCACGTAAATGGAAACATTTAAAGAACAGACCTTCTTCGTTAATTCACGAACAATAGATTCAATTTAGTATACGTTACGTATGGTATAAACGTATATTTTACGTGTGCTTTGAACGTTTGGTATCGTGTTATTCGAATAGCGTTGTGCTGGTGTGAGCTGAACTCTAACGCTTACATTACAAAGGTAATGAATTAGGAAAAAAATCTACGTTAGTTTAATACAGTTTCAAATCAAAGAATTAAAAATATTTTTCAATTATGAATCAGTATAATCATAATCATGATTCTCTAACTACGATTAAAATCACGTTAGTTGAATTATACTTATTAGATTTGGCGTGTTGGTGAATTGAGGATCAAAATTTAAGTATTTTCGTAATTTTGAATACGAATGGCTCATTCCATGTCAAGACAACTCAAAAAGTAACTCGAGTACTTCGATTTTGCTTGAAAAAATTTTTACGAAGTTCTGTCGGTGGTCTGACGTGAGATTCGCCATTATTTCAACCTTGATAAATTAGAAGTGTAAAAGGCGAGAGCTTGCAATTTCCAAACTAACGAGATTCTTTGTTAAACAGCTCCTCAACTTTGAAGGATAATATTTTGAGATTTTCCAGACCTTAAGGTAAATCTGTTTGTACGATTTTATAGGTTATCCAAAGCCTACTTGGATTTCATGGTTAAAATTTTGAAAGCTCAAAGTTGATATTTTGAAATGAAAGCTCAACCTTTTCGTGATGAGTATAAAGGTTGAAAAGTCCGATTTGAAAATCTGAAAAATCACCTCGAATGAAATATTTTTATGTTTGTTTCAAATAATCAATTTTTAAAATGGGATTTCAACACTCTCGGGAAGCGCAAGGGAGGCCTCTACAAATGTTGAAGTTCCATTTTGAACATATATTGTTCGAAATAAATGTAAAAAGGTTCAATACCATGGAGAGAAACTTGCTACTCGTAAAAAGGGTACCAGCTGATGAGAGTAGATGGATCATCTCCTGAGTTGGAATTTTTTGCTCAATTTTTACATATTTTTCAACATTTTTAAACGAATTTTTGGTCAATTTTTTACTCAATTTTCAATGATTTTTTACCAAAATTTGGATTTTTTTAAACAATTTTTCCTTATTTTTGATCAATTTTCTGCGTTTTTTACGCATTTTTGTTAATTTTTTACGCAATTGGAAAATTTTTTTTATCCATTTTTGTCAAATTTTTCCCCAATTTTTTTAGTGATTTTTATTAATTTTTAATTAATTTTCACCTATTTAAAAATTTTTTTTCGTGATATTTGATCAATTTTGTACACTTTTTCCAATTGTTATCAAGTTTTTACCTAGTTTTCAACGATTCTTAATATTTAATTTTGTATTATTATTTTTGATCAACTTTCGTTCGATTATCAACCGTTTTTTCGCAATTTTTTTTCAAATTTCTTCATTTTTTTACCAATTTTTTGAATTTTGATGATTTTTTTCATACTTTAGTTCAATTTTTACCAAATTTTCAACAGTTTTTCGTAATTTTCGGAGATTGCCTTCACTTTTTATTGATTTTAATCAATTTTTTAACCAATTTTTGATAATTTTAAAAGATTTTTTTCTTATTATACTCGTAAATCCTCACCCATTTGTAACAAATTTTAATCAAATTGTAGATGATTTTCAACGATTTTGTTCATAATTTAGGTTAATTTTGACCGGTTTTTAAATATTTTTTCATGATTGTAGATCAATTTTCTGCACTTTTTACCGTATTGTATAGAAATTTTACTTTATTTTTAATTTTTTTGAATAATTTTTTTTTTTCATATTTTAGGTGAATTTTTAACCCCGCTTTTGTCAGGGTTTTCCTAATTTTTGATGAATTTTAATGAGTTTTTTCATATTTGAGGTCAATTTTAAGCTTTTAAAAACATTTTTACGTGATGTTTGATCCTTTGTGCACTTTTTTAAAACCCATTTTCAACCCATTTTTATCAAATTTTTACTCACTTTTCAACTAATTTCAACCTTTTTCATGATTTTGGATCAATTTTCTACTCGTTTTTTATCAATTTTTGGTAATTTTTTACCCAATCTTCGATGTTTTTCAACCATTTGTTTTCATAAGTTAGACTTATTTTCATCCATTTGCCAACTTTTTCTCAATTTTTGATCACTTTAACCCACTTTTATCAAGTTTTCACCCAATATTCGATAATTTTCAACTATCTTTTTCACATTCTAGTTCAATTTACATCCATTTTTCAACATTATTTCGTGGTTTTCGATTGATTTCCTTCACTTTTCATTCGTTTTTGTCAATTTTTTACCCAATTTTTGATAATTTTTATCGATTTTTTCGTAATTTAGGTCGATTGTTAACGATTTTTTTCTCATTTTAGGCCAATTTTTATTTATTTTTCAGCATTTTTTCCTGACTTTGATCAATTTTCTACATTATTTACCAGTTTTTATCAAATTTTTTCTTAATTTTCAGAGAAAAAACGGAAGAAAACTGAAAAAATCACCATAAAAAGCGAAAAACGATGAAAAAATCTTTTAATGGTATTTCTTTCGTATTTTTGACTTTTAACATAACATTTTGAATGATTTTTTTCCCGTGGACTAATTAAATGACATTTCGAATGTGTTTGAGAAAAAAATGATAATTATTAATATAAGTTATGCATATTCTGTGTGAGAAACCTGTCACGTAAAAGTAAAAAAAAAAAAATTTTTGTGCAACTTTACACCTTTAATGCAAAAAATTATGTTTTTTGAAAATTTTCACACTTTTTAGGGCAGGTTAAAATTTACTTCAGAATTTTTTTTAAACAAATACAATAATTACAATTTAAATAGGGAGGTTGTACACGAATTGTTTGGGAGGGGTTAAATGTTCCTCACTTTCCTCTACTACCTGTTCCTTAAACATACCTTCAGCTGTGTACGTAATAGTCTGAGTGGATGCAAATTCTCAAAATGTAACTTCGTCCCAATAATAAGTTCAAAATCAATTCTATCCCTCATCTCGATTTGAATTATAATAAGCGCGAAACATCAGCGTTGCATTCAAGCGGTAAAGAGCATACTACGTGCGATGCTGTACATATTGGTGTAGGTACCTTACCTACCTACACATATATACCTGGACCTACCCACCTTTCAATCTGCGAAATGATATTCGTTCTATGTAAAGAGCGTGTTGAATTTAATTATATTTTAAACGTGAAATGAAATTCGAGTTAATTTCGACGCATTATGCTTTGCATTTCCATCGTCATATTCCAACAATATTTCACGTTCGGTACGGTTTCGCGATTAATACGCGAGACCTATTACGCGAATCTACCCTTAGAGCATAGTATGTACATGTACTTGCCGCAGACGAACTTTAAGTGGTCGAATCGAACGCATTTGTTTCATCTATTCTGTCGTATCTATATAGGTATAGCTGTTTTCGCGAAAATTGAGTTGAATTTCGACACCTATAAAGTAAACACATCCCATATATTCTGGCATATCGGCGTATACTTCCCGTTGGTATTAAATACTCCCTCACAAAAGCGAGCGGGTACGATTATCTTTCCAGAGCTTTTAAATACATTATATGTGTGTAGCTTTTAGCGTACGTAAGCACGATGCCCGTAAGCTAAGTTTTAATTATATGTAACGTGAAATAAACACTCTTAATTAATAGTTATCTCAACGAAAATCCTTTTAATCAACACAATTAAAATCTCTGCCGTATGTATTATGATATTTATTGTTGTACAGCGAAGGTAGTTTTTTTTCCCTCCAACGCAATACATCGTTTATCCTCCCTCGCTTTTCCTTTTTTTTTTTTTTTTTTGCTACTGGATATTAGCCAATTTATTAATGAAGTTCGGAAAAATCACGGCGGCGAAATATTCGTCGAGTGATGCCAAGATATACTTACCTGTAATAATTCCAGCGTTATGCCGCTGGTTTAATTATTTTATAATTTTAGTTACGTTTTTTCAAGTGCCTACACACTTGAAGCTATCAATTTAATTTGATGTTGTATTTGACTGGTGTGGGTTTAACGATTGCAGAAGCTTTGAATATTATTTCATCATCGTATTTTTGAATGATTTTACATTTTAGACGTTTACACTTGGATTCTTCTAATTGGCGTATGTGGTAGATAGTTAAAATTTTATTATGAAGTTTATGTGAAACAGGAGGGAAAGTAAATAAGCAGAGCCTACGGGGAAATGTTCACAGCTCTTCGTACATCTCTAAAATAAATTCGTTGCTTTGAATACCTCGTTTTTTTGTTCGTGAGTTTTGAGCATAAAAATAATTTCAAATTTCGATAGAGAACTCCGTCTACTAAAAAATTCAAGATCTGGAATGGTTCTGTAATTTGATTTTGTTTTCATATTATAAAGAATCGAAGAAGCTGGCTCACTGCATGTCAGAATGATCCAAATCTGACTTTGGGTCTTTTAACTTCGTTCTACTTTTTTTTTGCGATTTCCTTTCGGTGGTGTGGTGAAGGTAACACTGTTCTTTTGGTTGTAATCCTCGAGGGAGATGGATGACAAGGGATCGTTGTAATTTTCAAACATTTTCGTTTGGGGGGGGCGGTTCAAATTTTAAGGATCATATTTTGGGATGGATTAGATTAACAATTGATCTTTTTGCTTGATTTTTTAGAAAATTAAAAGGAGGTTCAAAATTTATGAGCAAAATTTTGAAAGCTCAAAGTTCAATTTCTGAAATGGAAGCTGAACTTTTCATAATGAGCAGAGGGGTTGAAGGTAGCATTTAAAAATCTGATAAATGTACCACGAAGAGACCTTTTTATTTTTTATTTCAACCAATTAATTTTTAAGGTGGGATCTCAACCACCGTAGGGGGCAAAGGGGCCCTTAATTTTGGTCAAATTGCAAAA
Source organism: Ferrisia virgata (assembly GCA_900060175.1). Classification (NCBI taxonomy): domain Eukaryota; kingdom Metazoa; phylum Arthropoda; class Insecta; order Hemiptera; family Pseudococcidae; genus Ferrisia; species Ferrisia virgata. The sequence goes on from FIZR01015145.1 coordinate 80,246, forward strand.
AAAATGTAAATAGTGAGACGTATCGATTTTTACTAATTCGAGTACGCCGAGTTCAGATATCGGCTTATTTTTTTGATCCGACCTTTCTGAAAGCCTCCATCAGTAACTTCAATACGGTCGCTGAGTTTAAATATTCGCTTGTTTTGCGGTTCGATACCCAGAATGTTACCTCAACCACCAAAAAAATGAACAAAATTATAGAAAAAATTAGAACAGTCGTGTGGTATGTCGATTCCTATCAACTACATACAACGATGACATCGACCCTTTCAGACCCAGAACGAACCAGCGAATGGATTTAAAAATTTTTTTCACGATGAATAGTGTTGAGGTTAGATATGTGATTTACCCAAAAAATTCGCTTTGAGTAGTGGGGTTTATATGAATTTCGAAATCTTGAATTTCTATTCCGAAAATGGAATGTGCTGAGAATGCCCAATGTCCTACAACACCTTATCAAGTATCACATATGCAACAAGAAAAATTTTTTGAAAAATACAAGTTTCATTATTTCGACATGAATTTTTATTTTGTAATTTGAAAACATGAAATTGAAAGTATTGCAGAAAAATGGAAAAAACCGCCGTAGGTGAGAGAAAAATCTTCTGATCAGAGAAAACTTCCACAGAAAATAAACATTTTGTCGTGGGGAATTTTCGATTTGAATAAAAAGTAGCTTAAAAAAAAGGCCAAAATTTTCTTGAAATTTAGCGTATTGTATTCAAAATTTTCCATTTTTCCAAGATGATTCCTTTGCTGATTTTCACACAATTTTCCATATTTTTCAAAATCCATCTAAAGTTTGGTGTAACTGAGTCAGAAGTCAAAAAATTTTCAAAAATTTTTGAACATGAGCATGGGAAATTTCGAAAATTAGTCAAATTATCAGCAAGTTCTATATTTGGTTTATAAGTTCAAAACTTCATTTCTGATGGTATTTGGTAAACATCAGTAATTTTTTTCCATCTCTATAATTCATGAAAAAATTGGTGAAATTTTTAAAAATATTGAAAATTTACCGTTAGCAAGTACATGAATTTAAACAAAGCATTTTCTATGCCCTAGTTTATCATTTTTGAGAAAATTTTGTATAATAATTTTTCTAAATGTTGAAAAATGAATAGCATTTCCGCAAAATTGATATAGGAATGTTGAAATGAAATTTTGAATATCAACTTTTCGGTTGACCTTGAAAAATTGATAGAAATTTTCCAATCCACTTTAAATTCAACAAAATATGAACCTAAATTTAAAAAAAAAATTAAAAAAATATGTTGAATTGGCATAGAATTAAAAAAATTTGGATCTTCCTTTGCCGCTATTCAAAAATTTCGAAATTTTTTCAACTTTTTATAAACTTGGTGCAAATTTGAAAAAGATTTTGAAAGAAAGTGGAATTTCTTAAAAATTAGCATAGGGATTGCCTTATAAAATTTTTACTAAAATATGCTAATATTAAAAACATTTTTGCACCTTATTTCCCATGCCAATTTTTTTTTTAAATCAAGAATTCTCTACGATAAGATGTTTATTGATCTGTGGTCTGATTTGCCTCGTTTCGCCATTGATGCAATTTTGTGCATATTTTTTACAGATAGAAAATTTATTCTTTTCATATTAAAGTACGAGATGTTTGATATGATAACATTTGCTCAAGAGCTGTTTTAGTTCAGTCACTCAAGTTCAGAACACAACGACCTACACGTGACAAACAATGACTCATTACAAATTTGTCAATAGCATGCCAAAAAATCGTTTTCTAATCTTGGAACTGTAGGTTGCGTTTTATACCTATTTAGAAAAAAAATTGCCAAAAGAAAATAAATTTCCTTATTTTTACCATCCAACAATAAACGGAAGAAAAGAGTCTATATTCTTTGAATTTTTTTTATCCCTTTTGTTCGTGTTTCGGTATAGCACATGCTACGTAATTTTCAAAATTAAATTGCATTTTTGTATAAAAGTTTTGATTTAAAAAAAAAAATTTCGTTCAACTTTATTTTAAAATACTTATTGGTATGCCTATATTCTCTGTAAGATTTTAAAGATTTTTCATCAAGTTTTTTCAACGTGTTTTTTCCATCACAGAATAAAGATTGTAATTTTATGCTTTTTTAAGATCATCGGTATTTGCTATTTTTCCTTCGTAAGAAAATTATAAAAATTTTTCTCGCTTTTGAAACGAAGCGTTGCTTGTTTTTTTTGTTCTTTTTTGTTTTATATAAAATAATCAGATAATTATAAAACGCGTAAAATTTAAACAAGACAAAAAAAAAAGACGTAACGAAGTGACAAAAACATAAATGAATTTTTAAAAGAGGAAAGACAGCTTCGATTTTTACGTAATAAGAAAATTTAGCTTTTCGTTAATTATCAAAGTGTAGAAAAAGCTCGTAATAATTACGTTTCGTCATTGAAATATCAAAAAAAAAAAAAGGTGAAATAATAAATATGCAGAATATTATTCAAATTGATGTATCGATAACACGTGACTCGGGTTTTTTTCTTAAAAATAACTTTTGGAAAATTTTTAATATTTTACGAGGGTCTCTATCTGTTCGTATTTTTTTTTCGTTTTTGATAATGTCGAATTTGCCGTTAAATAATTTACGAAAGTAAGAAAAAATTCTAAATTAATGAACTGAAAAATTCATTTTATCGCTATAAAAAAGATTTGGTGTGTGGAGAATCGCGAATTTTTATTGAAATGTAAAAATTTTATAAGACACAGTTTTACAGTTATATGGTTTCCTTTGGCGGCTTCACTTTTCGTTTAAATATAATCTTTTTCATGTAATTCGCCACGTGTTGAGAAATTCTATAAATCTTAGATACTCATTTATGTGCGTAAAAATTGTATAGATAATTTTTGGAACTTGTTTCGTGTATTTTTCGTAGGTGGATGAGATGTACCTTAAGTTATATGCGTACTTAGGTTCGATGTTTTTAATATTAAGTTTCAGAATTTTACTTTTCAACTTTTTCGCCTCCTCACTTATTTTTGTATTTTGATGCTTGTTTTTTTTTTATTTTTTTTTATTTTTCAACGTGATACGGTCTTATAGGTACATTAGACGATGAAGCTTTCTGATAGAAGATTTTCTTCATCGAAGCGTTGACTAATTTTTTTTTTAAATGGTTAAAAAAAAACTAAAACGATTCGAAACCGAGATTTATATCTTCTAACAGTTCGTAGAATACGGTTCTCATTGAATGGAGGCTGATTTTGCGCTGTCAACTTATATACCTACTTAGTACGTATGCGAAAAAGCGGAATGAAATTTTTAGAAAATATTTTATAGAAGGAAAGCTTTCTTTTCGCTTTAGCTCGCAATTCATTCCTGTGGATTTCAAGACGACGGCACTGTTGTGAATACTGGGGAAGGTGTTGGGTGGGGTGGAAGGCATATGTTGGTGTTTTATGTGAAATAGATGAGACGAACGAACGCGATCGTCTTGTGTATTGGACGTTAAAAAACCTTCCATTTTAATAACCGACTGAGACGGATTGTTTATTTTGCGAGTTCAATTTTAAAAGAATTTATTTCTATTTTACGATAGGTTTTGAAAATTAGATTTGCGGGGAAAGTTTTCGTCTTTTTGTTTCCTATCGTTTTTATACCACTTTTTTTCCCCTTAACGATATAAGAGGGTCTTTGAGAGCGTAGGCGAGGAGGTGATTGTGTGAACATTGTAAGGTAGGCTGACAAAATGAAAAAAAAATGTGCGAAGAAAACGAATGAGTTCTATTGTGTAGAAATAATTCTGTCGATTTGTCAACTGTTTGGCTGGTTTGAGTGGTTAGCTCGTCGCTACGGACTGATTGCCCATCTATGAAGTGTAAGTAGTTTGAGTTTTTTGTACGTGTGTGCTTTGAATCTCCGATGAGGTTGTGGCCTGCTTTTCTATGTCATATTGTTAATTAAAACCTGGCTATAACGGACTATTAACCAGCGACGGGTGGAAGGAGGAGAGAATTTGGCGTTCTAGAAGACCATTAATGCCATTTTTGGCCATGTCAGATATTTATTTCGTTTATTTTATTTTATTTTTATATTTTTCATCAAAAACTAAAGATCATTCGCTCAGCTCAATGCCTACCCAAGTTGGTCAAATTTTCAAGTGAAGATGATCTTGAGTCAAAACTCAGTTATGTCAAAATTTGGAGGATGATGGTGCTGAAGGGCTGAAATTGCGAAAATTGATCGTTTTCGAATCAATTGATAGAGAATTAAAAGTGGTAACCTTGAATCCAAAAATCAGTCTCTTGCATCAATTATGAGGGGAGAAATGAAAGCTTTACCTCTTTTTGACCTCAAAAAAAGGCCGTGCTACGTATTTCTACCCTTCAAGTTCAGATAAGGTGTTGAAATTTGACATATATCAGGTATTTCACATGGAGAAAAAAATATATTAAATGTTATAAAATGGAAAATCATGGGCTTTTGAGAAAAAAACTGATAAATTTCAAAATTTTATATTTTTTTCTCCGTTGAGCTGCAACTTTTAGGATTTTTGTTTAGGCCAAGAAGCAGGAGGGGGCAGGGGTGCACTGCTACTCGTCCTAAAGATTTTTAGTGAGGAGCTCATCATAGCTTTTTTTCAAAAATTATCCACAAAAAACTGAAAAAATTGAAAATTTTTCGCAAAATTTTTTTATACTTACATTGTTTTAATTTGAAAATCACTTAATCCCCACTTTTTATTTTTTTTATCGTAGTCTCTCATTTATCTTCAAAATTATAATTTTTTTTTCTATTTTTGCCCATTAATGGCTAAAAGAATTTTTTTCAATCGACATTTTTTTTCTTCGTATAAATGCAACCCTCGAGGTTACCATCCCAACCATTGAGTCAAAGGTGCTTTACCGTTTATTTAAAAAAAATTTTTAATGAGGTGCTCAATATTAGCTTTTTTTAAAGTTATTCGCAAAAAACTAAAAAAATTACAAATTTTTGGTCATGTGTTTTTGTTTATTTATTTTGTCATATTTTACGAACCACTTCACCCCACTCTTGATTTTTATGCAAAACATACTCGAGAGTATTATACTGAGTTGTATAGCGAACAGTAAATTTTTATCGTTATTAATTTTTTTTCTACGTTAAAGTGAGTGGCAGGTTTACTTGCATTGAATTAATGATCTTTACTCATTGATAAATTGATTAATTTTTGTTTATTTGTGTATTTTAACAATTTTGAATGATACAAAATTAGTGAATTTAAACGAAATTGTGCATTACTCCTTGTGTGCCTAAACTTATTAAGGTGAATCGAAAAAAAACCATATCTCAAATTTTGACTAAACTCACGTCGGTAGTTGACTTTGAATTTAAAATGCACCGTACAAATTTTTGTGTCTTTAGCGCAAAGGAAGGGAGGAGCTATGGGTCCTCAAAGTGAGGTCATTTTTGAAAAAAACATGGGTTTTCTTCATTTTCAACCCCTAAAACTTGCGTAGGACCTCGGTCAAAGAGTTGAAAAAGTGCGATTTGAATTTCTGCGTCTGCTTGTACCATTGACTTCTCGATCGCTTATCATTTATAACCATCTACCAGACTGCTTAAAAGTTGCAGATCGTAAAAATCTACGTATTTTATTTTTCAAAAAAGTGCAATAAAAGAGCTTTTCACCTCAGTAATGGGTCCAAAACATTTTACCAGCCAAGAAAAGTGAATTCCAATTGAAATTGATAGAAAGTTTCATGTTGTAGGGCAGCCAACTGAAAAATTGACTTTTAGGCATAAAAATCGGAAATTTCTTAAAAATTATAGCAATAATTTCAACTATTTGGGAATTAGAAGATTGGCTGCTCTGTAATGCAAAACTTTTGAGCGAATTGAATTGAAATTCAATTATATAGGGTGAAAAAATTGTTTGGACCCATTAGTGAGGTGAAAAACGCTTTCATTGTGTTTTTTTGAAAAATAAAACATGTCATTTTACGATCTGTAAGTTTTGAACCCTTTGGTAGGTGGTTTGAGTGGTAAAGGATCGAGATGCCAATGGTACAAGGAGACGCAGAAGTTCAAATCGCACTTTTTCAGCTTTCTGACCGAGGTCCTACACAAGTTTTAGCGATAGAAAATAAAAAAAAAAAACATGTTTTTTTTTCAAAAATGACACCACTTTCAGAACCTACAGCTCCACGCCCTCCACAAAATTTTGTATGGTGAGTTTTCAACTCAAAATCAACCAACTACGTGAGTTTGGTCAAAATCCGAGGTATGTTGTAGCATAGTGTGAAATCACCTGTACTGATACAATTGCTGTCATTTGTAATCGTATAAACTGTTGGAATTTACTTTGATATGCATAGGTAAGGTAATTGAAGAGTATTTCATCGTCGAAGAAATTTATGTGGTCACTTCTCGGTACACGATGCTCGTGTCAGCTTGTAAGTTGTTTAAATTTCACCAAAAAACTCTGTACAAAGGGTAGTTAGGTTGTTGACAGATAGTATTTCGAGCTACATTTGCGTATATATTCTCTCTCTCTCTCTCTCTCTCTCTCTCTCTCTCTCTCTCTCTCTCCCGAGAACCGCAAATTCGTAAACTTTTTAAGTCAATTCCAGGACCTCATCGTTCAAACCATCACAGTCATTGTATAAAAGCAGCCAGATTGTCAACGAGATTAATACGAGCAGATTTTTCTTTTTCACGTAGACGAAAAATTTCTTCGCTAGGTATACCTCACCTACTAAAATTAACAACACGGTTGCGTAAGTGTTTTCACCTTGGAAAATCCTTGTAAGAAAATTCGGACGTAATTTTTTTATTGGAAAAAAAAATTTGTTTTTGTAAGTCTGGTTCGTAAAAGAAAATTGGTCGAAATTGACTAAAAAAATTGCGTTTATAAAAAAAGTTTGGATGGGAAAGTTGAAAATTTTTCATTTTTTTCGCACGTGGCTAAAAGTACCAAAGTATGTTTCGGTATCAATTTATCATGACGAAAAATGACACGCAACGTTGGTGCTGTGATTTTTATATTGGTGGAAGGTATACGAGTGCGTATTCATACAGTTGGTACGAATAGTTATAACGTGAAGTTTATTGGATGGGTTATGTACGTTTACATTTAGTACGTGTATATGTTTGGATGGCAGCCGCGTGTAAATATTGACAGTGTTCAAGTTGGCGTTAAAAATGACGCGTTTACTTTTAATATTCTGTCCACCTAACGTTAATTACTGTCACATTAAATGGACATAGTTAACAGGTTATTATCATAATACCGTCTCGTACGAGTACGTAGTCGTTTTACGAAACCTATAGACTAATGATTCGCGTATTTGCCGCAATCTTAACGTTCATATTGTCCCTTAAATAATAAATACCCGGATAATAGAGAGGAAATTTGCAATTCTCATGCGTATTATGAATTTACTTGTACGTTTACGAATTGAAAGTTTAAATTATTTGGGTGCGATATCAGATACGAAGTTTTGTAATTGAGATATGAAATGATTTTCGTATAAGTATATCTAATTACGTACCTTACCTACCCACTACCTAACTACTTATACGTAAGTCTATCTGTACCTATGAATGATTTAATTCGCCTTGAAGGTGCCATTTGAACGACTAGAAAGTTATTGTTCAATGTACGTTTAATTGGGTTGACTTGAGTGAAAGGAGTTGCATTTTTTTTTTACACAGATAATGTGAAAACGTAGTCAATGGTATTGACAAAAAAGGGTACATATGAAATTTTATTGACTATGATCTTCCCATTAATATTCGAGGTAATGTTTCTCTTTTAATTGCCCTTTTACATTACATAGAATAGGGAGGGTGTTTATGTAATTCGGGCACACTAGCGAAAAAATTCTTTCCCCCATTGTTTCCCTTTTCGTTAATCAATTAATCTGATGGCTTGAAGTCAACTTTAATTAATATTAACAAATTGGTTACTCTCAGCAGTTATTTATTTTTACAATCATCATGGGGGGGGGCTATAGTTAGGAATTTTTTATTATAAACATGTTTTTTTAATTCTATTTGTTCTTGTTTCAGGTAATTATGATTCGTACGTTATTTGACTATTTGTTATCAATACAATTGAAGTTCAAGTTATCAAAATGACTGTGGTGAGTTTTGAATTGATATTTTTTGCATCAGAACTGCGTATCGTTTATACTCGTGATGTTTGGGACTCGTGCTTCTCTTTTCTCAATCGTTCCAATTTCTCGGGTTGATCCTAAAAACATTGATGGGAATGTTACTTTAATTTTAAACACCTGAGATCATTATGACCTTCCTTCCGTTCGGCTCGTTTCTATAGATTTATTGGGTATGAATTATTTTTTTTCTTGTGGGCTTGCGTTAGAAATTTATGCAAAGCTTTTTGGGTAAGGTTGAAAAAAAATACGGAAATGAGCTGAAAGATCCGTAGATTTTTTTTACGATAATTCATTGAATTTAAAATAAAATAACTATCTAATTTGCTAGTGATGAAAAAATTTTTGAATTATTTTGAAGTGTAAGGTTCTTTTTGCAAGGGAAGGGAAGTCGGCATGTTAGAGACTAGGGTTGGTCGAATTTTACTGTTTTTTTTTTTTTTTTTAAATTTGCGAACGTATGTCCTCAGAATGATGTATCAAAAATTTCACTGAACTCAATTTTTTCAACTCATAAAACCAACCCCAAAAATTTTCAAGAATTAAAAAAATGTTTTCTTTTAATTTTTTTTCCAAAAAATGGTATTATTACTCGTGTTCATCCTTAAAGGGTACCATTTTTTGAAAATTTTCATAATTTATTTTTTTTTAGAAGTTTTTAAAAATGTTACCTCATGCATTTTTTAATAATTTTTAAAAAACTATAAATGTAGGACATTAATTTTAGATTTTTCAGAGGTGCTTAAAGAATAGTTTTTCTTGTTTTTTCAGTTTTTTTTTTCAATCAATTTTTAATTAAATCATCTAGGGTCGGTTCTCATTGTTTGTACTCTTTTCAGAGGTTCTCAGTAAGTATCTCAATCAATGGTTGATTCAAGTCTTAAGGTTTGGGGAGGGTAGGTGTGCAGCTCAGCACTTTGCTGACTTACTGTATGAAAAATTTGTGGGCTTTGCCGATTTCTATATCTCCCCCCACCTACACCTCAGTGAGCAGCATTTAGGAGAAACCATTAATTTTTTGTTGAAAAAATGAGGGTGAAAGTTTTTTGATATTTTAAGATTAAGAAATGGAAAAATAAGCATTTTAGCACGTCTTTTTAGTTATGTGACCAAGAATGTCTTATCGAGAGGATACAAAAATTTTTTAGTGGTAGGTGAGACATAGAATTTTTTTTTCTTGAAATTGTAGTGTATAAAAAGTTTTTTTTTTTTGAATGTCAGCCCCTAAAAATTCAGGAGTTAGAAGGCAAACTCATGTTCGAGTGGAGTGGAGTGGAGGCAATAATTTTTTTTAATATAATTTTTTAATCGTCAAAAAAGCATATTTTGAAATTTTATAACAAAAACAAAGTATTTCCAGGGTTTTAGTTTTAAATCAAGGATAAATAAGTGACGGGGGATTTTGAACGTATGAAATCCATTTGTGATACGTCACAGAATTTTTCAATAGGTTTTTTTTCGAAAAAATCCAGATCAAAAGGCTAAAAATATTCCGTCTCTGGTGAGGAGGGGAGGGGGGGGGTCGGCTCGCAGTCGGAAAACCAGAGATTGACTGACCGAAATACCCTGGAATGAAGATATCAAAAACAAAACAAAAATGGTCCAATTATTTGCTACTACCCAAAATTCTGTTTAGCCGCATTTTGGGGAAAGAGGTGCTGAGGGGTCAAAAACGTAAAAATTACCAATTTTTAAGCCAATTGATAGAGCACCAAAAGTTGTACATTATATCCAAAAATCAAATGTTTTTCTCAATGACTGAAAAACCAATTTTTTTTTTTTTTTTTTTTTTTTCAATTTTAGTCCTCATTTCATTAGGGCATTAGTTCAGTTTTCATTTGTTTTTTTTTTATGAGCTGAGATCAACCTTCATATCAAATTTTTTCAAAACTGTTTTCCGCCTCTCGTGTACAAATTTTTAGTTTGATAGTAAAATAGACTTTAAAATGAGTTTTAGCAACCTTCAAGACGTAAAACTAGACAACCAATGTTGAAATTTTCAAAATTTTGAATTTACCCTCCCCCTCCTCTTTCCGAGTTGATGACACTTGGAAACAAGATCAATCCCAAAACTGTGGTAGGGATCCAACATTTTAACCAGCGAATTTTCAGACCATAGGGAGCAACATTCACTGAAAAGTTTGAAAATCCCAGCCAAGGGCCGATTCACTCTATCTTATTGGGCTATGCTCTTACCATTTTTGAGTGCTTCTGAAAAATCAGCGATGTTAGGTAAAATTAAAATATACTGATTAATCGTTTAAAATTCATATTTTATATATCCATTTTAAGTGGGCGTTTCTCAAAAAAAAAAAAAAAACAGTGGAAACGATAAACAGTTGCCAGAAATGATCATTTTGAGTGTAAATTTGTGTAATTATTCTTTTTTTTTTAAATTTTCGACATTTTTTTTCGTTTTTTTAAAAATTTTAAACTTCGAGTCAGTTTTGCAAGTTAAAATAATTGAGTTACTGATTTTGAGGTCATTTCTCAACTTTTGTAATCTCACTTTTTGCAGATTTCCAGAAAAAAAGTAAAATTCGGCCCACTCTAGTATCCAACTACAGCTGTGCCTACTTTTTCTAAACTCTACAAACAAAATGAGATAAACAACGAACAATTAGATAATTCATGTTCGATGAAAATTTTTCGTTGTCTCCTATGTACAGCTTCGTTCACTTATTTCAGTCCCGAACGTTTTAACTTTCGATTAAGTTCCACTTGTTGCTCATCACACTCGTTGTGATCTTTCTTTTTACGTATTTATAGACATGTGCGCGATGCTTTGCACCATCAGAATCAATGAATATTTGGTGCAAACGTATCCACGTGCGAGTAAGACGTACCACGTATCATTACATCTTAGGAAATAAGATTCAATGCATACTTAATTATATCGAACGCGTTAACCCTGAAATTTACTCGTTATTTTTGAGATAAATAATCGTTCATATGTCGTTTATCTCAATGAAGTTCATTTAAGTGCGATACGTATAAATTATTTAACCAGATGATTAATTTCTTAATTCTACAAATGTACTTATGGTATACCTGAACTGTGTACTTAATCGGATCAACATTATTTTTCATAAGTACTTTGTATTTTTATAATGCAGTTGACAATACCACCCAAAGGAGTAGGTCTAGGTACTTGCGGGTAATTCTGGCCAACTTGATAATTTGCACGTATAATATTAAAGTTAACCCATTACATTATATTTCGTATAAACTCGAACCGCGAATAATATAAGTTTATTCAAAGGTAGAAATCTTTTGTTAACGACGAGTGTATTAATTATTTATAAATGTATTGTCTGGAAAACTCGATGCATATTCATGAAATTTCCCCACCGTCTCGCTTTGTCATGCCACTGTTATTACTTATCGTCACCGCAACCTAACTTCTCTGCGCTCATTTTCGTGAATTCTCGCCGAAAAGTGAACGTCTACGCGACAGGTTAAATTATAGAGTCGATGTTGAAATTGTTCTTACTTTTTTTCATCTCGATTGTGTTAGGCTTATATATATAGGTATTCTTTCAATGCGATAGTTAATTTACGGTCGGCAAGTAGTGGCGTTTTCCGTTGTATAAATATTATACTTACTCATTTGTAAAACTACAAGTCGGTGAGCTTTGTTCGTGCGAACGATTGCGGCGGATGATCGTTTTATTATTTAAATTTCTATCGAATAAGTGGACACGATTTTACGATATTTCGGAAATGGTAATTTGTAGTTATTGGTCCGATTTTTAATAAGCGGCTCGACTCGGTAACTGGAAGGAGGGGGCTAGTGCAGTGTTTTCAAACTTGCGTATTTGTTCAGGTTTTCTTTCCATTGAGAATTAAGTACGTGTAGGTGTATTTTGTGTATTATTTCATATGGTCAAACAGATAACCTGGCTATATTAAGTAAACAAAGTGGTTTATTGATTTTCTTTTTCGTTTATTGTTTTAAAGCGTGTATTATATAGCTCTCTTAGATTTAATCTTTTTTTTTTCTTCTTTCGTATAGTCATGTTAAGCGTAGTTACGAGGCCAACGAACGAATTCAATGCAAATTTTTTTCTTTACATTTAAAATGGAAGCCAGATTTTTAGTGGAACTTTTGATTATGAGATTATTTATCAAAAAATAAGATTTATTTTGTAGCGAAATTACAACTTTGTTTTTTTTTGATCTTTTGTTTTTTTTTTTTTCTAAAACAAAGTGCAAAAGTGAAGTGAACGTTTTTTTATTGTAAAAATACAGGATATTCCATCTCGCGGGGAAGCCCCTTTAGTCAGGAACTACTCAACATATATCTGATGTACGTATGCATGATTGCCTGACCTCTGGATTGAAGGGATTGGCATATGTTCATTTCGTTTGAAACAATTTTTTTCTGCGAATCCTTGTAGTATATTTAACTGTTTTCACATCTACGATCGTAAGAGATTGAAAATTTTCATGTGCACCATTGGCAACAGAATTTTATACGGAATTTTTTAATATGGTAGTTTTTCAGTATAACTTGTTAACATTCTCAAAAATTTCTAAATTTTACAGTTTTTGACGTAATTATCTAAAAAAGATGTCCCGAGGTAAGATTATGAGAAATACACTTGTTCCTAAATTCTATAAATTTCTGCAATAAATCATCACGTACCTATAAGAAAATTTTAGGGTCGAAAAAATTTCCCCTTCCTCGCTCCTTGATCAGAATATTGAAAAAACACGTTTTTATGAAAAAAAATCCATATCCAGCCGTATTAGAAAAAAAATTATCGTTTTTATCCGAACGTTGAGAGTAAAGATCAGCCTACCCCCCCCCCCCCCCCCCCCCCCACAAAAAAAAAAAAAAAAAAAAAAGTGGAAACGATAAACAGTTGCCAGAAATGATAATTTTGGGTGTAAATATGTGT
>FIZR01015151.1:0-17681 GCA_900060175.1 Ferrisia virgata
GAATTTTAGTAAATAATATTAATTAAAAGTAGATATCTCAATGAGTAAATAATAGTGAGTAAGACAATAACAAATAGTGAGTAAGACAATAACAGTCTAAGCCCGCAAGAAGCACATTCAAGATTTGGGATGACGAAGGGAATATCAAAAAAATTTAGTTTGAGGTCCCCAGAAGACAATTAGCACTTACAATTTTGGAAATTTCAGTTACTAACCCCCCTTCCCCTCCGTCTCTTACTAACCAAGACTTAAAACATTTAATCGGTTTGACACTGACCAGAGTCGCTCAAATTCGGTCAATCGGTTTGAATCGGAAGCGGGTTGAATATGTATGATTGCAGCGATGGCCTTGCGTCCGGATTCCATAATTCTCAAGTTTATTAGAGTTGCTGGACATTAAAAAAATCAAAAATTGTTTGTTTTCGAGCCAATCGATAGACAATTAGAAGTTGCTTCGTCTATTAGGAGGCGAGAAATGAGGGAGTTTCTCCCTTTTTGAACTTGAGGAAAGACAGTTCCACGCATATTCCTACTCCGAATCGAGCTAATGGATTCAAATTTGGTGTGTCGATTTAGTAGACGTTGTAGACTTGTCTTTTGGTGGTTTCGACTTTTCATCCTCATTGCACGTTTCTCTCAACTGCGAAAAAAAAGTTTTTGAAGGTTTCTATTATTTTTCAAGTTGGTTCTTCCCGTAACATCGCCTCCCAATTGAAGTAGGGATTGAAATTTAATATGTAGATTTAGTAGGTATCCTACATTTGGCTTTTAGAGGACTTCAAATTTTCAGCCTAATTGTATTCCACTGCTGCCTTAAAACCCAACATTGTACGATGCTTCTTTCATTTAGAATTTTTCTCCACAACAGAAGTAATCATCACACTGAATTATGACAAAAATCGCTATTTCGATAGCTCTGGTTCATGATTTATCGAAAAACTCAACGACGAGTTCGAAGTAACGCTCGTTATCTTTCTCACAAAGTTCAAAGTACCCAAATAGGTGGATATGAGTAAGTAATTATGTCGCTATTCGGCGTTTTTGGGTGTAGGTAAGTACGCATTCTGCGGCACCTCGCGAGTCCAACCATACTATTGGTATCGGTACATAAGCTATACAAAGACCTCTTTAAGAAAAAAAAAAAAACTCATCAGCGTATCTACAAAACTCGCTGTGCACAAAACACGATCATCTTGCTGCGTTTAGATGGAACGCACCTTCAATTCTTGGAAGCATTTAACGTTCATTAGGTGGCAGCCGAGCCTGCTTCCCACCGAAGCTATACGTACATTCAGCTACATGTATAGAAAGAGAGAGAGAGAACGAGAAGGGCGTTCTGAGTATTCAACATCTGGAGTATCTAGCCAGTCTTTAAGCCATACATTTGTACTGTCAATGCGAACAGGACGACCACATCTATGGCATTCTAAGCGTTTGGCGAGCTACACAAACTTAATGGTAAGATACTGCGAGATACCAAACCTCATATTTTATTCGAAATGACAGCCGAATAATCAAAAGCTTTAACCTCGATTCCAATTATACACTCTTATAACTCGTCCCGGAATGATTTTGATTTTTTTTTTTTTTTTCGCTTCCAATACACGGAGAAAAGAGTTCTTTGACCTTAGGCCATCGTACCGCATCTTTTTTCCCGCTGCCATACCTAAACCTATGTATGGGTACGAGATGGCAGTATTGCGGCAATTACGGTCCCATTTGCTATCCTTGTTGCGCCTGCCACAGATGCATTGCGGTCGTTATTACTATAACCCTGTTACCTCCTCAGCACCGACCATCGTGCAATGCAATCTTCGTGTACATATGTACCTAAACCTATCCGATGGGTAGGTAATGTTGCGGACGCACAGTCGTGTATTTAACTGCGCTAGATTAATGTGTTTTTCAAACTGATGGCAAAATGAATTTCAATTTCGCCTTCTCGCGCATACCATTAGCAAGCATTATACTACATTTATATTCTAGCCGTAATCTCTTGATTACAGCACCAATGTAATGAAAAAAATTCCTCCTATAATTAGATTTAAAATTACGCTCGTTCTAGGAATTCTCGTGCGCTGTGCGTTATATTTAGAAACGTAAGACGTACGTACGCGTACTTTATAGCCTATGATTTATTCATAATTTTTTTTTTTTTTACCTATCGTACTTTCCTTCGGTATGCATTACTCGCGTTCGAATACGTCTCGCTAATCAATTCACAAGGTTAGAGAGATTTCGGATTGTGATGCAGAGAGGAATGACAAGGGAAAGGGAACAGGCAGAGTATAAGAGTAGCATATCGAACGAGTAGAAAAGTTGACCCGAATAAATTCACTCTTTATTAGGTTACTCGAAAAATTACAACTGTTTGAATTTCAATTGGAGTACCTAGGTGAAGAAGCAGGGTAATGTGAAAGTTGCGTGCAATTTCTTCAACAACAACGAGCTAGTGCACATAACGCAAGTACATACTATGTACCTATTTTAATTACGAATTTCGAAGGGTAATGTGAAAAAAAGCAACGCAATGAGTTGATTTTCCGTATGATTTTTGTAAAATATTGGAGTTGCATAAATTATTTCCTTCATTGGAGCAAAAAAAAAAAAAATCAACGGTATGGTTGAAACTACCAAAAGACACATGTAGTAAGTGATCCTGTTAAATTAAAAACTCCTAGCTCAATTTGAAGGAGAAATATGGGAAGTACAAACACTAACTTGAATTTGAAAAATGGCAAAACCCAACCAAAGAACTACTTTCCCGAGTCTGTGAAGAGGTGCGATTGGATTGAAAAACAAAAATCGCTAAAAATCACATTTAGAACCCCTACGACATGTACATCCAAAATTTGAAGCCCCTAGCTAAATTTGCCACACCGCTTTTCCCCACGGTTGCAAGGTCGTACAATGGGGCTGAAAAGTCTAAATCCAAAATATGCACATCCAGGACCCCCATTTAATCTAATTACCAAATTTCCACCCCCCCTCCCCTCCCCCTTCTCAATTTGTAAGGGAGAAATGGAAAAGATAAACTTGAAAAATAACAAAAACCTTCCACCAGAGTACTTTTGTAGGATTCTGAGAAGGTGAAACGGGACTGAATGCTCTTGACCCTGAAAGAACACATCTAGGATGCTGCAAAATCTGCATATCGTATTTCAATTTTCTACTCCAAGGTGGGGATATTCCTTAAAAAATAAGAAAAACTTCCCACAAAGCTACTTTTTAGGGCGTGAAAATAGATGCAAAGAGGCTGGAATGATTTAAGCCCCGAAAAGGTGCATTTAGGACCTCTACTACATCTACATACCTCAACTTTTTTCGATATAATTCAGCTATCACCTGATGGTCACGAGATGTATGATTCTAAGTCTTATCAAATCCAAATTTTATCAGTAATTTTTTTCCAACATTCATAATTTTGAAGACTTGCTTACACATTATTTTTTTCACAACGTTCAACTTTTCTGTCCAACATAATCCACTGTTGATGGTCCAGATGTGTCAAGGATCGTCAAAAGTTGGCCATAGTGGACCTGCAACATCTATACCATTAAGATTTGGGCTGTCAACTCTTGGATGGCCTAGATCCGTTAATGTTTGGCTATCCGCAGTTGATGTTAACAGTGAATCGTCAAGAGTAGATCATCTCAACAGTGGATTATCAAGATCTGGAACGTCAAAAGGTTAACATCAACATTTCACCATCACAATCCAGACCATTATACCATTAACACGTGGAACATCATCAACTTGAATGTTATGAAAAAATTTACTTAGCATTTTTTAAAATAACATTTAATTTGATAATTAGAATGTTGAATTGTTGATAGTCCAGATATTGATAGTCAACTGTTGACAGTTTGGATCTTCATGGCCTGCGGGATATTAATGGTCTGGATATTTATGGTCAACTCTCAATGATCAACTGTTGACACTAAAAATGGTCACACAAATTTGTAGAATGCGCTGTAGTATGTTCGATTTAAATTGAGCCCTGGTAATCAGAGCAAAAATGTAAACAATATGCTATGAACCAATCAAATTGCTAGTGGGTAATTTGCTCAATATTGAATTTTTAGCAATCGGATTGGTTTATAATAATTATGTTTGTAGTGGTGAGGGCTTAATTTAAATTGAACGGACTATATCCACCGAACATCTTTTCTCTTGATGTTGGTGAGAAAAATGAAAAAATGAAAATGAAATATCTGATGTGCCCAGAAGTGGTTTTACTGATCTTCTATGAATTTTTAACGAATTTTGTGGATATTCGCTCTCACGAGTGAATAGACGGTAATAGCTTCGTTTTTATTCACAATGTGACATGGAAAATCAAAAAAACACTTTTTACGTTTACAGGAGATACATTAATGGCCTTATGATCAAAAAACTTTTCGCTACTTAGTTTTATTACTCTACATATTTGTGATAATTTTAACAATCACTTCAACATTATTCGCCATCAAACCTAACACGAGCTTTGTTATTTTTCTTTGTTTACAGATATTCGAATATGCAGACAGTATGTCCGAACTGTAGGCACACGTATCAAACCGACATCCACTCGATTTGTCCGCCTTGCTACAATAGTAAAGAAAAGATCAAGTGTCAAATGCCGGTAGTACGCTCATCGACCCTTCATCTACCATCGAACTGCTCTTCAGCCATGGTCGCGGATACGAATCGCAAAATGAACGTAAACGCTACCCTGGACAAAAAACAAAGGTTACGACTGATGTTCTCCAGTGGCAGCATTATACGCGATATTTCCAATTCGGAGAACGAAAATAATACGACAAAGTCGAAATCATTATGCCCAAAAGACACCCAGCATTCGCCAACAGCCTCGTTATCGTTTCTGCTACCGCCGTCGATATTCGCCTCGTGTCGAGCATTTAGTATTCTAGACGATAAACTTTCGAATTCGTTTTACAACTCGGAAGACGATTTAAAAAAGATCGCTTTGTCGCAAAGCTATTTAAAAATGTGCGGCTTCTATCACCAACAGCTGTCGTGGAAAGAGGCCAGACGTCTTTTGATGCCTACTCCGGTTGGTACGTTCTTAATTCGAGATTCGTCCGATAGCAAGTACCTGTATTCGTTGAGCGTACAAACCAAAAGCGGACCGACGAGTATTAGGATACAATATTGCAAAGGCGAATTTCGATTGGATTCGGATCCGAATATGGCTCAATATATGCCCAAGTTTCCGTGCATAATGAAACTGATACAGTTCTATATCGATGCCACAAAGAAACTGCCTCTCAAGTGTTTATACGAAGATAACCAAATATTGATCGACTGCTTAGGATTAATTTACGCGCATATTGTCGTCTCGAAACCGTTGTATGCAAAGAATTATTTCCCTTCTTTGAAACATTTGAGTAGACTATGTATTAATAAGCATTTGCTAGATACTAATCTAAGGACTGTTGTACCTGCACCTTCTTTTGTCGTTAACTATTTGCAAGAATATCCCTATAAGTATTAAGTCTGATGTTGTTGACTTATTTATTTATATCCTAGCAGGGTGTGAATTCATTGTGCAAATCGTGAACTCAATCAACAACTCAAAAAATTATAATAATGTTAGTAATAATAATAATAATAATAATAATAATAATATTAAAATTATGAAATTTATTTTCGAGACTGAATTGAGAAACTTTTCAGCCTGATTTTCTCAACAAGGTCGTGACTAGTTTAGCGTATTGACCAGAAAGGAATGGCAGGGCGGATATTGGTATACGAAAGGTATTTTGATCATATTTTAACCACATCTGGTATACCTAAACGATATATAATTATTTCATTTTGTTTCTGCGAACGATAAAATTTATACTCCACTCGATACCGATGAAATATACTCAAATTTAGACATCGAGTTCTATTTAAAGATAAATTACCTAACTGAGGAGATACGAGTGGAAATGACCTTGAATAAAAATTCAGGCACTTTCAAAATTTGAGCAAAGCGAATAGGTGAAAATTGCTGAATCAGCTTTCGATGAATTCCATATTAGTTGAAACTAAGTGCATACATAGTCGGAGTATGCGCCTTCAGTCTGCTTTCGAGAGGCTCTACATTGGATTTCTAGTCGTTTTTGGTCTGATTTTCTCACATATACGAGTATTTAAGATACTCGGTATAATTACCAGGCGAGAAAATCGGGCTGAAAAACCATCGCTTGGCGATGAATATTTTATTTTGTAACTTTCGTATTTGATAAACTATGTAATTTTATTGGTACGAATGAATAGGTTATAGCAGTACTTGAATGTACACCCTGTTTTTTTTTATGGCTGTTAATTATTTTTATTTACCTATACAGATCCTTCTTGATTATTTTTCTTACTATTTATTTTTGTAATCAAATTGTTCTGCGAATTTGTCAACTATTCTGTCCCCATTTGTTTGTTTTTTCACACAGAGACTGCGTTACCTTTTAATTTTTGATTTATTTTTAAGTACCTCTGTAGTACAAAGGACTGAAATTTATTTAATCTAGGTATCTCTTTTATTTTGACATGTACGACCTATAAGTGTGTGTGTGTGTGTGTGTGTGTATGTGTAAGGTGAGTTTTTTAAAAGTATTCTTAAGCAATATGCAAACATTTTTGTATGAAATAGTATTATTACATATACTACGTATTTTACATGTATACATTAAAATACCATCTTGACAGTAGTTTTTTCTTTTTTTCATTCAGATTTGAGTTTCTATATGCAGCAGAAAACATTATTTCGTCATCAACTTGACGAGTTTTTACCCTTAGTGTAGCCTTCTGCTGAGTCAAAAGTGAATTAAGGGATTATTCAGTATGTAAATCGAAGACTTATGTGCACGTTATCACGTTATATTTGTGGTCAAGAAAGTTCTGATTCAGACAAAAAAAAAAAAAAAGGAAACAAGGAAACATTCAAACAACAACGGTCATTTACGACGGTCAATTTTACAATAAAATGTAAATAGTTACACATCAATCAACACATAACATACAAATAAATTCGACGAAACCAGTTTATTATCACACGAAAACGAGTCTTTTGTTCGTATTTCAAGAAGTAATTATTCACTGTTGTTGAAACATAAGTGAACTCGAAAATATTCTAAAAATTTATACGCGATTAATTTGCCTCGCCGTAACTATATCGACATCATTATCCCATAATGGGATTTTAGTCATCGAAAAAATTGCCAAAAAAATAATACGGACGAATCGACGATGTTTGTATGACCAATAATTTAATGGAAAGCAAAAAAAGCTTCGTATTCGTGTGCGAAATTCATCGACTAAAACGTATTGTTCTTTAAACTTTAATTTTATCTATTGTACACGTCGTCAGACACCAACGATTACATGACTAGTAAAACGTTATCAATCTTGATTCCTGGGAAAAGTTGAAAAAGTTTTATAACGTAGCATTCCAATTAATAAACGTTTGATAAATATCCACGCCCTTTTGCGGTAAATTGTGTACCTTGAAATTTCATAAATTACCTTTAACAAATTAACTCGCTAAAAATTTATCGGTCGATTGATTAACGAAGTTATGAATTACTGGGAATCGCGTGCTCTTAATCATTAGGAAAAAACTTGCACGAAATATCATCGTGTTTATGCGTCTAATAGTATTAACGACAAATGAGTCGGAAGATACACGATAGAAAATTTCGATTGTATTATTACAAATAAAATGACAAAGTTTTAAATTATTAAATTATAAACATAAAATATATCGTAAAAAAGACTTAGCGTTAGTAAAAATAAACTTAGTAAATAATCTTGAGAACATCATACGATATGAAGCTTTATTTCGGCTTCCCTCTAAATTTTCCGCCGGTAGCTTTTCCTTTCTTAGTAACGTTTGGTTTTTTGTCATCAGCCTGCAGTATTGAATACGAAAAACGTAATAATGTACTCGTTCGAAATCAATATTCATAGAGAAAATATTGATAAGTACACATACCTTGCGTTTATTTGCATTTGGAGAAGGAGTAATAGTGAAGAAATTATCCAAACGGCCTTGTACACTTCCAGATCTGAGCTTATTCAATTTTTTGGCTCCATTTCTAACTCGATCTTCGTTGAACTGACGATCACCGCAGAGAAACTTGACCAAACCGTCTTCATCAGCTTCAGTCCATTTTAACTAAAGAAAAAGTAAAACAGTATACTTTTTGGGAACCATTTTCCCTTGCAAATAAAAATGGTAATACATTTACCTCAAGAGCTTTCGGATCGGCAACTTCTGGATTAATGAACAATTTCTTAGCTTGTTCATAGTTCCAATTTTCTGGTACGTTGAACTTTTTGCTATCGATGTTTTCGATGATTTTATCTATACTACGATGTTCTCTGATAAATTCCATGGCTCTTTTAGGGCCTACTCCGCGTATACTATCGCAATAATCACAGCCCAGCAACATACACAAATCTATGAACTAAATTTAACGAAAAGATTAAATAAGCTAATCGCCACTAGTGTCATGCATAAATGGAAACGAAATAATAAAAATCCTACTTCGTCTTGAGTTAAATTCATTTCGGCTAGAACTTTATTCAAGTGATATTCCTGAACGGGAACTTTTCGCGCTTCACTGAACGTCAAATGTCTGACTAAAATAGGAGAACCGAAAGTTAAAGCATCCATATCTTCAGTTGCTGTCGCATATACTACTCCCGCTTTAGTTAAAGCAGCGCATTGGGCTTCTGCTTCGCAAGGAGCCTGAATAATCAAGTTTTATTATAATTATTGCCTTTAAATAACTTATGAAAATAAAATAATATTCGTGAATGAATTATATATTACTTCAACGTATGGAATTCCCATCAACTTCAGAAGTTCTTTACATTCTTCGACATGCTTCGAGTTAACTTTCACCAAACGTTTAGAGAATTTATCCACCAAGTTGTTATCACCTGTAATGGTTGTAAACATGAGATGGAATTTCGGCGACAGGATGAGGATAAATAAATTAAATGTATTTACCACTTTCTTCGGCAGCTTCTAAATTCTTTTGAGCCTCTTCTCGTCTTTCAGCACGCTTAGCTAGCTCTCCGGATTTCATTTCAGGCGGTTTTCCGTCAAATACGTACACCGGTTTGATTCCATTCTCCACCAATCGAATGGTACGATAAAATGTGCCCATTAAATGACTGAAAATAGTATCGAAATTTCACATTTTCCGTACACATGGTAATTTAACAATAAAAATTTTATTCACCTGGTTGTTTCTCCATCTACAGAAGTCAGTTGCATACCTTCACTACGGACTGCAATTAGGAACTGGTATAAGCTCATGGTAGCGTCGATGGCAATTTTACGTCCTTTAGAATAAATCCAATCGGTTATTTCATTGTTATTTGAAAGAATTAGTGATTAATTTCAACTTAAAAGCTCACCGAAGTACGATTTTATGTCACATTGTTTCACCGAAGATGGTGCTTCATCGGCTATAAGTTTAGCTAATCCTTGAATACCCATAGCGACACTTTCAATATTACACTAAACACTAACGCAAAAATTACGACGATTATAACTTAAAAACGGATATTTTATTAAAATATCATGAATTACGAAATTCGGCTAATTTCTGTCTAATTACTTCATTTTTTATCTGATTTATCTGAGGAAAGAATGGCGGGAAACATGGATAAACACAAATAATGTTAAAAAACTAAGTAATAATAAGTGGAGCAATTTTGTCCAAATATGAATTTTTCTTCATTTTTTTAGTATTTATACCAAGTTTAGATTTTAAAATGAACTTACCATTTTAAAAAGTTATATCAAGGGTAACAAAAGTATAAAAAATTTGTTAAAAGCAAAAAATATGAAAAAACACTTGAAAAATTATCTAATAAAGTTTACTCTAAACTAATTTTTAGTTGCTGTGGTGATCGATAATTAATAAACTACCTTGTTCAACGTTACTTTGGCTTTTTGAAAAATGACAACCTTTTGAAATGCAACTTTGACGTTCGTACCTCCTTTGGAAAGATTTTCACGTGATGAGCCGGACAATTTTATAAAAATTGCTGAAAATCTTAAAAATCAGGTAAAATTTTTACCAATTTTTAATATCTAATGTTTTAAAAACGTTGCTTGTATATTATAATCCAAGACTTTCGCTCTTATCATCCTTAAAATTTCCTCCACCGGTGAATAATCTCGCATGAATCCTTTATTATTTTTTATCACAATCCGTTTTAGATAGTTTTTTTCGCGAAAATAATACATTTTCTTTCATTTCTATGTCTAGAATGGCGGCCGATACTACTGCTAAGAAATCTTTTACGAACAGTGTCACTCTCAAAGATGTTGATCAACATAAATTTGTTACCGCCTTTTCAGCATTCCTCAAGAAGTAAGTTTGTGGTGTTTATTCACTCCTATCTGAAAATTATGATATAATATTCTATATTCTGTACCAAATTCGTAGAACGGGTAAGATCGAAGTACCCGACTGGGTTGATCTTGTAAAAAGTGCGAAATTCAAAGAATTAGCGCCCTACGATGAAGATTGGTTCTATACAAGGTGCGCAGCTACTTTGAGACATATTTATTTTCGAGCTCCAGTCGGTGTTGGAACTGTCACTAAAATTTTCGGGGGTAAGTGAAAAAAAAAACAATTTTTTACATGTATTAAATACATCAGTTTTTGAATATGGTCAATTTTTTAGGAAGGAAACGTAATGGTACTCGTCCCAGTCATTACTGCAGAAGTTCCGGTAGCGTTGCTAGAAAAACATTACAGGCTTTGGAAAACTTAAAGCTAATTGAAAAAGTACCGGATAGCAGAGGTAGAAGATTAACAGCTCAAGGAAGACGGGATGTAGATAGAATTGCTGCACAAGTAAAACAAGCCAAGAAAAAGAAACAATTGCAAGTTTCCTCGCTACAAGCCGGAATTAAAGTTGTAGTGCTATCGGGTGCGCAATAATGTACTTTTTTTTATATTTTAATATAATAAATAATTTTGGAATTTAACATTCGTTATCTTCATTAATTCGTGAATAGAAAATTAAATTCGTTTTGAAGATCAATTTTATTTGAAAAATGATGAGATACATGTAGCAAATACGAACAACAAATCATATTTATAACTACATACAAAATGTTATGTGTTATTGTATTTCGACTCATTTAAGCGAATCTATAAGGTACGCTGCAATACCATCGAAATATTGAATAAATCATACCTTAACAACTTATTAAATTACGAAATAAATACGTAAATTATATTTCACGACGCAATTTCTTTTTCTTCAACGATCGTATCCATATTACCTCCTTCTTCCTCCGCTCCTCCTTCTTCCTCTTCTTCTTCATCATCATCTTCATCATCGTCGTTGTTCGCATCAAAAGTGTTATCAGGAATGTCAAACAATCTGATCAATGGCTACAGAACAAAGAAAAAATCACATTAATAAAACAAAGTTCAAAATAAAAATTGTGTTGAAAATCCTGGCACGAACCTTATTCGGATCCTTCATGATTAAATATTTGCCATCTTTTTGTTTCATGCACAAATCTATAATACACCGAAGGATACCCCATGCGTTATCCATATTCAATGTGATTTGGGTAGCGAATTCAGAAGGCTTATATTGCTGCGTACCAAGGATAACGTGCTTGGCAGAATCACGAACATTAGCACGACTCACATAACTACGAAGAAAAATACACGTTGATGATTATCGTTGTACTATGGCAAAACGGTTCACAAAGAAATACGTACCCGAACTTAATTTGATCAGACCCGGCTAGTAAAGCTTGCACAGTCCACTTAGCCAATTTACACGAATTGTTTCTTAATTCGGTAGCTAATACTCCTCCTCTTTGAACATCTAACTTTTGACGCCAATCTACACCTCCAGAAAGCTACAAAATGTTTCATCATGAGCAATATTAGATTAGAAATAAAACACAAAAGGCATGAAAACAAAAATACTTCTTTTTTATACCTTCGAATCCCATTCGTTTAGTGCTTTTATCGTAAGAAATTGATGTTCAGCATTTGGGGTAAGCAAGACACCGTCCAACTCACAACGACAAACCAAAATTATTCCATTATCGAGGTCCCACTTACGATAACGATACGCAACGGAGGCTACTTCTGCAGGGTCTTCCTCCGAGGCAAATGGATTTTCGTTTTCGAATTTATAAGGTGGTTCGCCCTACGTATAAAAATCTCTTAATTAAAAAAATTTAGTTGGGCAAAAGAAAAAAAAAACAACAAGTAGAACTAACTGATTTCAAAACTTGTTGAGAGAAGTTGTGGTTTATGAACGTTGCTTCTAAAGACAAGTTCTTAGGAGAATTTAAGCCGGTTGGATCTTCCTGCGGTGGTTCGATAGCAGTTTCATTTACTGTCAATAAATCTGTTAAAAAGTAAAAATCGAACATTAATAGTTTTGTGGATGTCGAAAGCACAAAAAAAAACATTTCCAAACAAACCGAATTCCGTATTGTCACGTTTATCGAAAAATAATTTTCCGTCAACTTTTTCGATAACGATATCCCAAGAATAATACGACCGTGTACAGCACATCAACGTTGCGAGCACAGAATCGGTGGCGTATACATTTCCAACAGTTTTAGAGAACTGCACAATAAGCGAAAATGAACATTTTGGTAACAGTCGAAATTACTAGGATATGTATAAACATTGAGGGGTGATATGTCTTACTTTTCTCATGATCGGATCATCCGAAGCAGAAACTGTGTGGAAAACACGTTCGATTCGTTGCAACGGTTTTTCATTCTTAACGTTGATACGATCGTATGATTTATCGTAGTATTCTAAAGAACCACAATACATCAAATCTTCAGGTTCTTTTACGCTGGGTAAAGACAGTTTGGAAAACCGAGCAAAATCAATTTCTTCAATCATAACCCAGTCATTCTTTACAGTCACCGAAGCGTCGCGATTTTTCACCTGTGTAACGTTCTTCTGCGACCGCAAACTTTGCTGCCGGTTCCATCGTTTGATAGCTTGTTGCCCTTTACGGTTACTACGAAAGTATAACGAAAATCAAGACCAGGCGGTACCAAAAAAAAGGACACATAGTGAAGATACAATTACGTACCTTTCTCTACTTTTCAATCCTTTGTTAAGCATTTGGAAATTGGATTGAGCCATACCGCGTTGACCTAAACGATTTCTCATACCACGGTTATTCTGACGAAAACGACCTCTCTGATAGGGCGGCTTCTGTACACGAGTGGTATCCACAAGATGGAAAGTACTTTCATCTTCGTCATGATAATACGCATACTGACTACCGGCACCGAACTGTGATTGGTATTTATCTGTAATTAGCACGTTTTTCTTTAGAGATCAAACTCGTATTGCCAACTAACGACTCATCTTCATTACTTACTGGAGTATTTCTTATCTTGAAAAGCAAGACCGGTCCAATCAGATATCTGTGTTAAAACAAACAATATCGAAGCAGTTATAAGAGTTTCTATTTCCTATGTACAATATTAACAAATTATTTACATGTAATACGTACTTTTCCCAATCGATCTCCTTTGGAAAAAGGCTGATATGGCATATCTTTGAATTGCTCTGGCATTTCGCATGGCCCCCATCCGGCCAAATTTTCTTGAATTATCGGCGGTACAAACGGAGGTTTTTCCGCGTATTGTTCATCATCGTATATAATTTCCGGCATATTGGTAATTCACAAATAGTTTTTTGCAATGTAATTTTACGTGAGAAATTCACAAAACTTTCTATCTACCTCACAACACTCACAAATTTTTGGTGATGAAAGCATGAAATAATAAGGATTTAATTTCGATACCGGATAGTTTTGTGATAAGCGCGATGATTATAATTTTTGACTTTCAACAATCGACGACTACACGCGATTAATTTCATTTTTCGCGTTTTCCACTTTTTTGTTTTTTTCATACATATATATTTTTGAATTGCAAAATAAAAAAATTCAAAATCATAAATTTGTAATATAAATTTCATTCGGTTTTCGGATTTTGGTTTTATGGTTTAATTTTAATGTGTAAGGTAATTTACAATGAGATATTGAATTAGAAAGCCAGATACAAACATTTACCTATGTTATTAATATCACTATTGAAACCATTTATGATTGATCTTCAAATTAAACGCTTTTGTCGAACTAAAGTTCAGAAGTTGAAGTTATAGATTCAATAAAAGTAAGTAAATTGGCAGTTTTTATTTTATTTCCCGTACAATGTTTTTAATTTTAACAATTGCTTGTTCAACATCATTTCTTGAATTGTTTATGCATAGAACAAATCTCACTGTGTCGGGGCCCAGCGGCAGACATTTAATAATAACTGGATTAGGCTCATTCTCTGAATACTGTGAATTAAACGTGGATCATAATAAGTAAAAGTAATTTTAGCGAAGTTTACTAGCTTGTTTGCCTCACATGATGTACTAACCGTTTTGAACCGTTCTGTCACTTCTTCAGACGATACGTGGTTCGCATGCAATTTCATGATTAAAATGTTTGAATGAATGTCATCAGCTTTCGGAACAGTAACACAAGTATTACCAACTTCTCGGATTGCTTTAAAATATTCATACCGTACATTTTAATTATTACTTTCACGAGGTTTCGTATTGTTTAGTTAGTTGTTTTCGTTTCTCTTACCCTGCGCCATGATTTGAGTATGCTCGTGATCTATTTTCAAGTGCTCCATATGATCTAAAGCATACATTCCTGATGCAGCCATAAAACCTGTTTGTCTTGAAGTACCCCCTAAGCCCTTCTTCATTTTTCTCACGCTAAAATAACGTATTTTTTTCGAGTCGTTAGCATAATGGTGATTGGGACTCGCTCAGTTCAACATACCGTTTTATAAAATCTGCTGCACCCACAACCATTGATCCAAATGGAGCTCCTAGACCTTTGCTGAAGCAAAAAGTTAAACTATCAAAATCCCTTGCAATTCTGGAAACTGGAACGTTGAGTTTTAAAGCCGCGTTGAAAATTCTAGCCCCGTCTAAATGTAATTTAAGTTGTCTTTCTCTGGCGAATTCAGCCAACTTGATAAGAAATAATATTCATTAATTGAACAAATACCAACTAACGATTTATATGTTTATAAATCACATGTGACTATTTTACTTTATCGATCCACTCAAGAGGTACGGCCCTTCCTCCTAAAAAATTATGCGTGCTTTCGACTGCAATCAACTTGGTTGTTGGTTCATGGAGCGAATTTCTCGATCGAACGAAGGTAGCCAATTCTTTGATATCAAAAGTTCCGTCTTCTTTGTTTTTAATTTCTCGCACACTGACCCCACCGAACTGAATAATTTCAAGTTTATGAATTTTTATTTCTGATTATATCTACACGGTTATCGCAACAAAAGAGAGAAAGACATACTTGGGAAACACCTCGTTGTTCACATAAATTGATATGGCTTGAATCGCCAACAATTAATTCTGACCCTCGTTCGTTGCAGTGTACAAGAACTGTATGAAATTATGAAATGTGTATATTTTTAAATCATTATCGAGTGTTTTTTTTTTTTTTTTTTTTTCATTTCTTACCGCTTACTAGATTACCCATTGTACCGGAAGGTACGTAACAAGCCGCTTCTTTTCCAGTGAGTTTGGCACATCTTGCTTCCAGTTCTAAAAAATATCACTTTTTATAATGAATTTAACGATCCATTATTTGTAAATACTGGCGTTTTATTGTATACCATTAACAGTTGGATCTTCTGAATATACATCGTCGCCGACAATCGCATCGTATATGGCTTTTCTCATTCCTTCCGTTGGCAAAGATAAAGTATCACTTCGGAAGTCTATTACTTTAACCTTAAATTGAAATTCGAGTTTACTACGTCCTTATCATACACAGTGATAAGTAATAATTTGAATAGTTGAATTAAAATAATTTACTTGAGATTCTGCAGTCATGGTATTTTGTTCCTTTTTCTTCTGTAATTCAGTTAAAATTTTACGAATAGCTTATATTTTTGAAGCGTGGCACCGGCATTTAAACGTATCTTATGTTCTTATCATTTGAATTCTACCAGACCAACTGACCGTACTGAAATAATGTAACGAACCAACGTTGCGCATGTCCAACGCACAGCAGGTGGCAGAAATCTTCCTTTCACCGGCAAAACCCTTTATTTACTTGGCTAGGTGCAATGAATTTGATAACGGGCAACTTCACCACTTATTTCGATTAAGAATGAGTTAGATATTTTGTTTCATATGACATCAAAAGCGGTTAAGTTGACTTTAGAGGGGATATCTTACAGAGAAAAGTTTCATAAAAAATTACCCAACATTATCTTTGACAGTATTGTGTGTAAACCAAATGGTGCAATTTGTTTTCCAAGTACAGCACGGAATATAGCGAAGAATGTTGAATTCGAAGGTGAAACCAAAATAAAAGGTAGGATCGCATGTATGTTCTGTTTGGAAGATCGTGTGCCAAAATTCTGGCCTTCTAGTATTGGAAAATCTCGAACAAGTTTATATGCATGGAAACTATTTGCCGTAGATGAAGTATTGGAGAGAAATTATGAATGACAAAGAGGCCACCAGAATGGACTGTGCACATTTATTATTGCATCAAGTAAACGAAAAAAATTGGGCAGCTGTAGAGTATTTTTGGAATAAGTTAAGCGAGGAGAACCAAATATCCACCGCCATTGCCATATTAAGGATGAATGATTTCTATACTACGAGGTTACTGCTACCCAAACTGAATAAAACACAAGCCGAAATAGTATACCGTGAAGTTGCTGATGTTGTAATGATTACGCTTTTAGAAAAAGATCAAGAATGCTTCAACAATTACACGCTCAATGCGTGGGCATTTTTGAAAAATATAACTTTCGGCAAGTCATTCTACAGTATTATTTGTTACTTGTGGAGAAAGGTATATATAATCCTGATGAAAAGGATCTCGTTCAAATTGATCAGTGAAATCTTGAGTAGTATATGCGCACATATATGTAGTACACTTCCCCTCATTTATCCCCACCCTTGTCCTAGCTCCACCCCCTCATTCCCTCATCCTCTCGCTCTTACCTGCGCTCTCCCTTACCCCTCCTTTCTCCTGCTGTATCTGATTTATGTAGCCCTCCCCCACTTTCTCCTCACCTTTCCTCTGACTAGGCAAATACTTGGTATTCATCTACTACTACTTGAAGAAACCTCCTAACCTAACCTAAGTAGGGTCATTCTTAGGTATGTGTATGGTAGGTTTGTGGTGGTGTAGTACTAGTAGAATACCAAGTGTTTGTCTGGTTAGAGGAAAGAACGGATATAGATGGGAGGGAAAGCAGGTGAAAGGAAGAGGGTGTGGGAGGGGGGATGTACTAGAGTGCGGGTTATTGAGTGTAGGAAGGGGTTTGAAAGGAGTGGGAAGGGGGGAAGTGGTAGGGGTAAATATATACTACTAGTATGAAAAGGAAGTAAGATGCGTAATGAATGATTTTTGGACTTAGCGTTGAGTCGGATAAATGTGAACAGAAATTGGTGAAAGTATGGCGTACGTTTTTGATAAAGTGACATTTTATCAGGTACGTAGCTACGTACACCACCTAAACTATCACCATAATGTTTTCAGCGTTACATGTCCTTAACCCTTAGTTGGGCGCGTTATGGAGGAATCCTCCGGGTTTACATACAGTATG
>FIZR01015153.1:0-11986 GCA_900060175.1 Ferrisia virgata
TTCAGGAGCTTCGAAACATATGTAAACGACACCCATATTGCCATTCTGCGAATAGTCTTTAGGAGGTTAATGGAGGGGAGGGGAGGGGTGTTATAGACACAATAGGGGTCCCTGGGAATCTTTCACTTCTCCAATATTTACTACGCATCTGAGCACAAATTATTAAAATTTTTGAAGTTTTTCCTCTGATGAAAAAATTTTTTGAATATTTTCCCATTTTGACCTATTATTTTGAGTTTTTTCAAATTTTGACTATGGCCCTTCCGAGCCACAATTTTGAAAAAAATATATGTTACTAAGTGAGTGGTCTAATATACACCTAAAAAACAATTTCAAAATTAGACAAAATCATTATCCATGTTAAAAAATTAATGAAACTCTCAAAAGGTATTTGAGGGTCGTTCGGAGGGGGAGGGGGTAATTGGTTTGTTTAGAGATACCCCTCTTGTATGTGTAAAAAATATCAAAAAGTTTCGCAAATCGATCGATTAACATCTTCAAAAAAAATTTATGTGTGATTTTCATATAGAGCTACCCCCCTCCTCCCTCCTGAAAAACTATTAGGGTTGAAGGGCTAAAACTTTGGTGAGGGATGTTTCTCGATAGTACCTACCAACCACCTAAATATCAGCCCGAAATCGCTCGGGGGCAACTGTAACATGGTCATGCACGTGTAGCCTTTGCTAAGGAGGTTTAGTAGGGGGCCTGAATGTGTCGTTTTACGATTTTAACTCCTCAGCCTAGTTTCTCGGTGTGGTTTTTGCTTTTTTACGAATTTTTCTTCAACATATCTCCCTTTCAAATTGAGAGAAGGAATTGAAATTTATCATACAGCTTTTGTATAGATACTAGATTTTGCTTCTGGGGATTTCAATCATTCCTTCCGAAATCAACCTCCATCCCTACCACTGATTAAGAAAAATCATGATCTTTGATATTCTATACGAATGGTGGGACAATTCACCTTAACTCAAATATTCTACGATAGTCGACTTTATTTTTCGAAGCACAACGTCGCAGAATAACGAGTTTTAAATTCGACTATCCCGTTCTGCGTGAACCTTTCGCCAATCGGGCATATTTTTTTTTTCTCGCCAATATGAATACAATGCGTATACGATATTTATTTGCACGCAAACTCGCCATTTACATGTTCATGTTTCGAATATCTTGCGCTTGTTACATTGCTCGTCGACACGGACAGTGCGGCGCTTTATTAAACTAACATATCCGCAAAAGATTTGCTTTACATAAGTCGATAGCCGCAAATTTACTGTAAATCGAAAGAGTTTATTTTACATCTTACCGTACACGCGCTCAGCACGTCGCCTGCCTTTCTTCGATTCATGCAACATCCTAACCACGTGTACATGTTGCTAGCAGTTGCCTGCAGTATCTCGTATGTATGGATGTGCATTATTAAGTACATGTAATGTATACAATACACGTATGATGATTATACAGTATGTACACCGTATATGTGAAATGTAATCGGATCCTAAGCTTTGCAATATAATTACCCTTACCACGAGCACGGCTCAGAGAAGAAAAAAAACGATCATGTAACAATCTATAAGCGCTTATGAAGGAAAAAAAAAAAAAAATGGCACAAGAAGGGAGAAGAACACACTTATGAAGCTACCGCCGACTACGACAACTACAACATACTGTATTGTGCTGTGTTGAACAAATGCACTTATGTGCGGTAATTTGAGCTTAGAAGTGCCCGTTGGGGCGCCACACGCGATAATTACCCTGTTTATTTCGTGCGTCTAATTGCATATACCGAGATGGTCGGCCATATTTCTGGTTATAGACGAACGAATGTATATTGCATTATATGAAGAAATAGAAAATGTATCCGTGCTAGCTGAAGTGGTAAACTAAAATGCCAATATTTTGGGGTTCTCTGTTCCATGTGAAATACTGATAGTGAGGAGTATTTTTTTTCAGCCAAAGTGACCAGAGAAAAATTGAAGGCGAAGTGAATGACGATTAATTCCACTTCAAGCTTTGAAAGTCATTTTAGATTAAATATGGTCAAGTAGGAAGTGAGAGATTTTATCATAAGTTTATTTTAGCTTCGTTTTCTGTGTGGTTATGTTTATTGAGACTGAAGTGTGAAAAATTTGTTGAAAATCGTGTCTAGTTAAAATTGATACAAAATTTTTTGGAATCACAGATTATTAACGATAGTATTCATTCCGACTGGAACGATCCTTCTCAGTATGTGTATGACCTCCTTTTCCCCTTTATATTTGGAAAAAAGACATCACTTTTACTAGTAATATGATCAAAGAAGGGAAACTGAAAGATCCTGAGTCCTCATTCAGGGCCGAGCAGATTGTTACGGTTTACTTTGTCATATCTGCAAAGGAATTCCATACTATTACAATTCTACAACGAAGTACTGAAGTTTAGGGAGGAGGGGTGAAATGCTCGTAAAAATCTTTTCAGATCATGCCTATTCAAATAGGTCAAATTCGATCAGTATCTTGGTTCGAAGGAAAAGTACCAGAACCATTAAAAACAAATACGTGACTGACTCAAGCAAGATCTCCAGAGCTCTTTTTTCGATTTTTAGCCTGATTTTCTATATCATATTGCCGTTGAATACCAGGTTATTACAATCTATCGACCTATGGTTGTTGAAGAGGAGAATATTAACAAAATCCGTTTTGGGGTTATGAGAGACCATTAAGACCATTTTTGGTGATGCCAGATATTTATTGTTATTTCATTTTATTTTGCCCAATGAGTGAGGACGACCTCGGGTCTAAATTCAGTTATTCCCAAATTTTGGGGGAGGGGTGATGAGGAGCCAAAATTGCAAAAATTATTCCTTTTCGAGCCAATTGGCAGAGAATTCAAAGTTGTATAATGTATTCAAAAATCTGCTTCCTGGGTCAATCAAGAGGGGAGATACAGGGATTTTTCTACTTTTTGACTTTAAAAATAGGCTTCTCCTCTCCTATCTCTCCTCCAAATTGAGCTACTAAGTTGAAATTTTGTTCGGAGGTTTCGACTTTTCAACCTCATCGCACCCCTTTACAACCCCAAAAAAGTTACTTTTTTGGTTGGTTTTTCATATTTTTTGAGTTTGTTCCTCACATATTCCCCCCTTCAAGTTAGGGTTGGAAGTTGAAATTTGGTATGCAAATTTAGTATAGGTCCTAGATGTGCCTTTTAGTTGTGTTGACTTTTTAGTCTCCATTACACCCCCCCCCCCTCTGCCATTACTACGCTTTTCTCGTGTTAAATTGTCAAAAAAAAACTACAGTATCATGGTCTATCGATGTTTGGGGATGGGGGATATCAATGAAATCTGTTTTGGAGTTCTAAAAAACCAGTAGTAGGCCAAGACATGCGGGAAATCGAATATATATCAGTGGGGATAACCTAGAGTGCATTTTTGTTCAAATTTGGGATAGAGAATGCTGAAGAGCAAACATTGCAAAACTTGTTCGTTTTTGAGCCAATCGATAGCGAAAGAGTGAAAATCTGTATAATATATCCACAAATCCACTTCGTGCGTCAATTATGAGCGAGGGTAGATATGAGCCCCCTCCTTTGACCACAAGAAAGTCGATTCTACGTATGGCTTGACCCTCTCACCGCCCCCTTCCTTGAAAGCAGTTGTATGTCAGTTTTTTGATGTGAAACAGAAATAATCAATTTTTGGTGTCCTTTCGACGGACACTTTGTGAAATAGGAGCTGGGGAATGGATCTGATCGAAATTTTGTCCATAAACCAAAATATTCCCGATACTTCGAGCAACAAAATTAATTTTAAAACGTTTTTGATACTGGCTATATGTGAGGAGATAGGGGTAATTCTCAGAAGGATAGACCCTAGGAGGGGAAGAGGGCGGTCGAATAAATAAGTACTCTACCTGGATTTGTTCTTTGGACATTCTAGAATGGGAATCAATCATGAAATTGCTTTTAACATGCAGATCGCATAAAAGCTCATTTTTGGCTCTTGGCGATTATACTACCTTTGTTCATTTTTGAATTCGTTTCCTATATAGTTAAAGTGAAGATACCTGTATGGCAATTTTGGCCTAACCTCCTTTGTTCCAAGATGGATCCAATTATTTCCCAAAAATAGGATCCTATCGAAGAAACAACACGGTTATCCGTTTATACAAGCCAAAGAACGATTTTCTCTAATACTCCCTCTCCTTTTTTCGCTTCTTTATCCCAAGATAGATTCTACTTGAGACGTTGAATCGTGTGTAATGTATTTTTCAAATTGCCTTACTTTAAAAAGCCATGCAATCCACCCCAAAAGGCGTAGTGGGTTGAAATTTTGCATGTAAGCATTGAAATTCATCAATTTTTTCCCACTTCATTCTACGCTTAAAACATACAAAAATCAACTTTTTTAGAACGATTAAAACATAAGAGGGGAGAATGTCTTTTTTTATGATCTTGATAATCAACGATTTCTTCATCAAACGTACATTAGAAATGAATGAAAAGTTCAACGAAAAAAATTCTAAAAAAATCGTCGGACGTCAAATCTTTATCTATATTTAACGGGAACTTTATTAGATGTATTACTTACCCATCTCTCCTCTCAAAGCTGCATACTCAGCCATCATTTATATCTTCAGGATACTCGATACTCTCCCTTCGTTGCATTGGTAATATTCATGCTTTATACTTGATCAAATAGTTCGAGTTATCCTTGCTCACTTTCGACTTTCGTGGGCTACCAGATCTATAGATTTATCCTTAAATCTAGAGCTTTTTGACATGCCTAACAAAATTTTAGATTTTTCTTTTGGATTTTTACATTTTCAGATTTTTTTCTTGCAGTTTTGAAAACTCTCAACTCTTAGGAAAAAAATTTACAAAGATTTTGTACAACATTACTTTAAACATGAAAAACCCGTTTGTCGAATCTGTGAGCCATGTAGACCATGTTCATGTAATACAATTCGATTGCACAATCGTTAAAAAGTAATTACCAGTAAATTACCGAACAATTGCCAGCAAATTACCGAGTAATTACCAGTAAATTACCGAGTAATTACCAGTAAATTACCGAGTAATTACAAGTAAATTAACGAGTAATTACCAGTAAGTTACCGAGCTGTTACCAGTAAATTACGGAGTAATTACCAGTAAATGACCGAGTAATTTCCAGCGAATTGCTTGGTAATTACCAGTAAATTACTGAGTAATTACCAGTAATTAACAGTAAATTACCGAGTAATTACCAGTAATTAACCGTAAGTTACCTAGTAATTACCAGTAATTAACAGTAAGTTACCGAGCAATTTCAATTAAATTCTTCAGTGATTTACCGTTTTTTACCATAAATTACTTTGTAAATGAAACAAGCCCAAGGTTTTTTCCGAGTTTCTTTTGATTACGTTCTAGGGATTTTTTAAAACCCGACTAAAGATATGCATACCTACCTACTGCATAGCTAGATTTCTTCGCTGTTAGCGATGATCGTGTCTCACTGCCGTTTACCAACTCATATGTGTATGCTATTGTATAACTCGTTTATGTTGGTACAAATATGAAATTGCGAGCGAGATTTCAATTAAGTTAATGTTTCATAATGTTATATTTTACGTGGTATGTATACTGGACACGGGTCGGAAAAGGTCAACTTGATTAACGTTTCTAGCATGTACATGGAGCATTTTACGCTCTGTTCGAGATACATATAAATGTGCGTAGACAAACGATGACATCGTGTACCGGATCAAAAAGAGAGGGAGAGAAACGAGAAGGAACGTAAAGTACAAGAAATGAGGAGAAAAACGCCAGCAAATAAGTATGTATCTAGAAATGGATAGACGCAATTGTCGTATTCGTAAAAGGAAGAAAAAGAAGAAGAAGTAGAGACAAAAAGAAAAACAAAAAAAAAATCATCCAACTAAACCAAACTGAGCCGAGTATATAATATATAATAATGATGATACGATAGCGGCGGCGGCGCTTCGATGTAGACCACGGTGGCCTGAAATGAAACCAGTTGCGCAAACCAGATGAAATTTAATACTTACCATAAGACTGAGTGATACACGTAAAGGGCGAACATAACAAGTACCGTGTACGTATACGAGTAATAGGCTGCGCGATTTTTTTTTCCTATACCACCCAGAGAGATTAAGAAAATTTACTCTAGTTGGTGTGAGAGATGCTGGAAGTATTTGAGCACGTTTGCCGCTTGACAGAAACGAGCAGTCGACATCGGTAACGATTTTCTTTAATTCATTTTGCGCCAGAGAAAAGTAACTTTAGCATTTGAAACAATGAAACTATGAATTTTCGAGATAAATTTTGATTTAATTTGACCCAGTCAACGTGTAAATGGTTCTTGCGTATATCGCTGGAAATTTAACGTCGCGTCATCTTTTCAAATTTTACATTCGTCTCGAGAGCGCGATGGGGGGAGGGGCGAGGGTGTGTAAATGAATTAATCCGTTCGCGCCAGACTACGATGTACGTAGTTTTTCAAAGTCTGCAATGTGCGGTACGATGCTCGGCGTAATTAACGCGAAACGTACCCACCGTCGCCATCGTCGTCTATATTTGAAGTTGACTCCTGGTATGAGTGAGCGAAGGTGCGAGTGCGAGAGAATAGGAGTAGGAGGACAACGACTGCAGACATCGTGTCGTGTAGTACGAGTATGTAAGCTTTTAGTATGTAGCAGAAGAATCGGGAATATAATTTTGTACGCGTCCCGCATCGCATCTTCTCCGCCTTTTCAATTTTCTTGGCTAAAAGTTAATTTGAAAAATAAAAGGGATCAGTGAAAGTGGTAGTTGGTATTAAGAAGTAGGCGCGCGCGTCTATTTTGTAGAATGAGTTATGTAACAGCTGTTAACACTTGTAGGTAACTAATCAAGTAAAGAGACATTGGCTGAAAGCAGTTTGTGAGTTATGGCATCCATCTGCGTTTGTTCGGTTTAGTCCATTTACCTTGCCTGCCTGTTTGCCTGCTTGCCTGCTTGCTTTAATGCGTACGAGTTTGCTATGTAAGGAAGTCTCTAACATCTAATACTAATAACGACGGTATTGAGGAGCAGGAGGAGCAGAAGAAGCAGAACAACGATTGTAAAATCTGTACGACTTATGGGCCTTGCTTTGGGTATCTCATAAAGCGTCTGAATGTGAACGATTTGCACAAGATCATCAGTCGATCGAATAATTAAATTACGCAACTTTGTGGGTATATCAATTGTAGGTATAATGTCTTGGATTTTCGCTATGGATATATCAGTCCCTGACGATGAGTTTTTCTTGTCGTTATCGTCATCGATACAGTTTTATAATAGATTAACCGAAGAAATTGTTATTATATTATCGTACCTGGTATTCTAGAATATACCTACCTCAGAATATGAGATACGAGTGTATAGTTATGATATACATACTTGACCTTTACGATAAGAAATGTGAGTACCTAATACGTGTACAATACTGATACAGTGATACATGCGTATTCATATACAAATATGATTTATGAGATTAATTAGACTCTGGCGTATTGGTGTAGATGTATATGGAATCAGCTTCAAGAATAATATTTATACTTCAACTAGAGATGATATATATGTATATATATAAGTCGGGTTCTCGTTGGACTTGTAATTGAACGATTTGTTATGTATAAAATTTATACCCAAGGTTCGTGCAATTTTCAAAAAATATGGTCGAAGTTGGCGAAAGCTATTTTCTACGCAAAAAAATTTCCAAAAAAAAAAGAGCTGACCAATACACGGCTTCGTAAAATGAAGGAAATTTACGAGCTGTTCCATTCCTGTGGAAAAAAAAACCTCAAAAACTAAGAAAACTCGTTAAAAAATCTACTTTTTGGAGGCTGTGATAAGGTGCAATTGGACTGCAAAGTTGAAACTACCAATAGGTACTTTCAAGGGTCCAGGTAAGGATTGCACATCGGTTTGCCGTCCATTCTACATGCATAATGCGGACATTTAGGTTTGAAATGAAATTTAATAATTTTTTTGACGCTTCCTTCGTTTTTCCAAATCTCTGCCAAGTTAAATCGGCGTCAAAGTGAATTTTTTTGATCGTATTACATTTTATATTCTAAATGACGCAAAAAGTTGACCTTTTTCGAAGATCTTTTTCTTCAAATATTTGCATTTTTTGATTCAATGAGTAACACCTTTTTGATAGCAAAATATTTATAGGTTTTAAAGGTATCTTTAATTTTTTGTTTGAGTTATGAAATGGTTTTTATATTAATTTTTTCATAGTTTTACAGTTTAAAAGTGTAAGATTCGAGTGTTTTTGGAATTTTTTTTTGATTTTTTCATATCTTTTATGCACTAAATTGATATTTTCATACTTTTACATTTTAAAAGTTGACGTATTTAACGATTTTTGGTCCGTGAAACTTTACATCTTGAAAAATTAACTTTTTATGCTGTTTCATTATATAAGATGAAAATTTAATGAAAATATATATGTAGGTTAAAAATGCAGAAAATTGATCAAAATTCGCGAAGAAATGTTGGTAAGTAAAATTTGACCAGCAATCGTGAATATTATTGAAAATTATTCGACAAAAACGGTTAGAAAGTGTAAACAATCACGAAAAAATGTTAAAAAAAAAACAGTTGAAAATTGAACAAAAATATTGAAGAAAATTATCGAAAATCGTCGGAAATTGAGTAAAAATTGACCGAAATGGGTATATTAAATGCATAAAATTGATCAAAAATCATGATTAACTGTTGAAAAATACGTGAAAGTTGACGTAAAATATGATAAAAAAAAGTTGAAAATTATCGATAATTGAGTAAAAAAGTGACAGAAATACGGGAAGAATGAAAAAAATGGCAAAAATAACGAAATAATGTCGAAGAAGAAGCAAAAATTGACGAAAAATCATTGAAGATTGAGTAAAAATTGACAAAAAATGCGTAAAAAATGAAGAAAATTGATCAAAAGTCGCGAAAAAATATTGCAAAATGAGTGAAAACTGACAGAAATGAGTAAAAAAATGCAGAAATTTGATCAAAAATAACGAAGTAATGTTGAAAATTAAGTGGAAATTTACATGAAATGGGGAAAAAAAAACGTCAAATTAATAGAAATTTGTGAAAAGCAGAGGAAATTTATTAAATATCACGAAATTGTAGGAAAAAATAAGCGAAAATTGATCTAAATCAACAAAAATTAAGTAAAAATTGATCTAAAAAATGCAGTAAATTGATCAGAAACTAAAAAAAAATGTTGAGAAATGGGCGAAAAATGAGTGAGAATTGACCAAAATTCGTGGATGAGTTATCGAAAATTGATCAAAATCAACGAAATAATGCTGAGATAGGGGTTGAAAAATGAGTAAAAATTGCCCAAAAATGGTTGAAATCATTGAAAATAATGTGAAAATTTAACAAAAGTGTGTAAAAAGTGCAAAAAGTTCATTAAAAATCACGAAATAATGTTGAAAAATGAATGAAAATTGACCCAAAATCGTTGAAAGTCATTGAAAATTGGGCGAAAAATTGGCAAAAATGCAAAAAATTGATCGAATATCGCGAAAAACTATTCAAAGTTTTGAGAAAATTGACGTAAAATATGAGAAAAATGGGTGAAAATCGTCGAAAATTAATCAAAAAACGCGAAATGATGATGAAAAATGGGTGAAAATTGAGCAAAAATCGTTAAAAATCATTTATAATTGGGTAAAAATCAATGCTAGAAAATTGATATGTTTAAAAATATATGAAAATTGATTGAAAATATGAAAAAAATCGTTGAAAGTCATCAAAAATTGATCATAAATAACGAAAAATGTCGCGAATTAGATCAAAATTGACAAAAAATATGAATAAAAATTGTTCAAAATCAACGAATATTGCATAAAAATTTGACAAAAGTGGATATAAAAGCAAAAAATTGAATAAAAATTAGGAAAAAATGTTGATAAATAAATGAAAATTGACCAATAATAATGAAATTCACAATCTCAAACTTTATTTTAGGTTTGCACGCGAATAAATTAGCAAAATATCTCCATCACGTGGGAAAATGAGCATGTAAATGAACATTACACGGAGGTTTCTGAATGAAATGTACACGATTCTGAATGCATTTCTCTCGCTGAATTTAAATAAACCATCAGAATTTCTATATCATCACCAAGTTTTTTATTTTGCACTCTTTAAAATATACTTATTTTTGAAACAAAATACAAGCAGATGGAATTCCAGCAAAAAATTACTGAAAAGAGAAGTAAAATTTGAAACGTTAGAAAAAAATAAGCCTAGCGTTGAACTGTTCATTTTTACATCGTCGCGTCACCATCACTGTCAAAATGGTGCTGTTTGCTGGTGACAAGACGTATATGCTTACAACATTTATGTGTTTGCGATATAGTTCACTTAAATGTTGATGATACAGCGTATACCAATTATATGTGTGTACGAACAAAGATTCGGCTCTTTTAGAAATGAGTCGAGTGTCGAAATGGGTCGTAAATTTACTAATGAACATGTACGTAGTGTAGTTCGTAAGATGACTTTTTGAAATATTGGTCGTTATAGTGGCGTTGATGCGGTAGATTTAAATCGTCGAACACTTTAAAAACTATTTTACAGTTTAGGGTACATTTGTATTTTAGTTAGATGTAATTATTCTGGGGCAAAGTATGAAAGAAATTTTACTAGTAAAGATGGTTAGATAGTAGGTGCCAAAGAGTCTGTGTACTGGGGTGGGTCGTTCTTTTTCTTTTTTTCAATAATCGGGGCATCGTTGTAGTGCTCGAATTTTGAAAAAATGTGGTCAAATGTTCCCCAAAAAATCTCAGTATTTCATCTGTCTTAGAAATTAAAACCTTTCAAAGCTCAAAAAAAAATTCAAAAAAACTTGCATTAGAAGTAGGTGCAATGCAATTCATTTTTTTTTTTTTTAATTAAGAGGTCACTTGAGACAATTTTCAGAAATTGCTATTCTTTAAAAAAAAAAAACATTTTTTCAAACAAAAAAAATTGATTGAAGCCGGAAAAAATTAGGAACATTCGTTTCTAATAATAAGGAGAAAATTAGCATATAATCCATCAAAAATGATTTATTAGAGCTGCCCTGTCCTATCGAGAGAGACAAGAAGACATTTTAAGAACCCCTACTTAAAAGAGGTGTGGATGGAAAATTGTTCCAATCAACTATTTGGGTTTCTAAATTTTTTTCGATTTTTTTTTATTAATTTTATGGGCTCTAATGAATTGGAAAAAATGGTACTTTCGATTGTGTCAAGGTACACCTTCAAACTTTTTAGTCAGCAAACTCAAGTACTCGTGGTTGATATGAGTTGCAGTTACTGTAAATCTCTTTTAGTCTATCAGGATTTTGGGAAAATGTCAAACTGATACCTATTTACTATTGGTGTAAAAATTGACTGCGATTTGTCCCAAAATATAGTAGAATTGCCTGCTTTTCAGGGCTACTAGTATGATTTAAAAAAATCTCTGGAAAGTCATTTAGTAAAATCCTATGAAAACCCCTTACACTTGTTTTACTTACTACATAATTCACGGTAAAAGCAATTTACTGGTGATTACTTGATAATTTATCGGTAATTACTCGATACTTTACTGGTAATCATCCGATAATTTACCAATAATTACTCAGTAAATTACCGAATAATTACTCGGTAATTTACTTTAAATATTTAGTAATTTACTGATAATTACTTAATAATTTACCGGTTATTATTTGATAATTTACTGGTAATTACTTGAAAATTTACTAATGAATATTTGGTAATTTAATGGTAATTACTCGGTAATTTACTGGTTATTACTTGATCATTTACTGGTAATTACTTGAAAATTTACTAATGAATATTTGGTAATTTAATGGTAATTACTCGGTAATTTACTGGTTATTACTTGATCATTTACTGGTAATTACTTGAAAATTTACTAATGAATATTTGGTAATTTAATGGTAATTACTCGGTAATTTACTGGTTATTAATTGATCATG